>CABHPQ010155848.1:2589-27839 GCA_902168405.1 Peromyscus aztecus | reverse complement strand
CGGACCGCGGGCTGACACACACAGATCAGCCTGACCGGACTGCGGGCTAATACACACAGGTCAGCTTGGCCTGACCACAGGCAGACTGCGAGCTAACACAGGTCCACGCTAACACGGGTCAGCCTGGCCCTCGGGCATGGACCATGTTTACAGGAACTTTCACTAACCTGCCTTATTTGGCTTCCGAAGCCGCAAGGCTTCCTGCTCCCGGATCACACAGAGACACTGTGGTGACACAACTGTGCCTTATTCTTATTAAAACGTTAATAACCTGCTCTACTTACCGACAGCTACATCAGTGGGAAGTGCCGAACTTGTGGTTTTCAGCGGTGCCGAGTCTGTGTGGCTCAGTAAAACCCTCAAATTCATTAAGGGCTCATCCTGGCCTCCTTCTCTTGGTTGAGAGTACCCCATTTTCAACTTTTGGGGGCTTGTCCAGGGTTGGCACTACCCTCATGCTCCAGGAGCGCTCCAGGATTGGGTCGAGTCTGCTCCAGTCTGCTCTTCCTCCTGGTGATTGTGCTCTTCTGGTAATCTTCGTTTGGAAGCGACATGGATCGGAGATTCCAGGCCCTGGGCACACCTCAGTGGTCTTCGGGAAGGGCGATTACATTAGTCTGAGGTCCTCTAAATAAACTGATTTGTCTAAGTGTCTGACGAAATCGTGGTGGCCACCTGTGGTTTGTCTAACCTTTCTTGTATTTCTCGCTTGTCTTATCTGTGTCTGTTCAAGCCTGTCTGTCACTTTCTACCTACCACTGTCCAAGGGGACATTTGCCTTCTTTGCCACCCAGCTTGCACCCTCTGGTCAGCCCCTTTTTGCCTTTGAATGGACTGACCCTAAAACTAGCCAATTGACTTGGACCTGTTTGCTACAAGGGTTCAAAAATTCACCCACTCTGTTCATTGAGGCCTTAGGGAGAGAAAGACCTGGCCGCCTATTGGGCAGATCACCCGGAATTCTGGTAGAGACACCACCTTTGACCCCCTGAGTCTTCTGGGAAAACCGGGTTACCAATGTCAGCTAAGAAGGCCCAAATTTGCAGACAACTGGTCACCCATTTTGGATACCAACTAACCCAAAGTAAGAGACAGCTATCCAACCAGAGGATTTAGAAGATCACACAGTAATCTTGCCCCAGACCTAAAGGCAAGTCTGTGAATTTTGGGGGGCAATCCATACTGTAGACTCTGTATTCCACGATTGGCTGAACTTTCCCTGTTCGAGGCTCTCAACTTTAGCACCAGAGGGGAAGGATGGAGATCAATTGTGGCCCTGGTGCCACTTAAGGGGTCAGAGGCTTAGCCGCAGTTGGGTATCTACCCCTGCCCTGGCCCTGCCAGATACAGAAAAACCTTCCTCCTTGTACATAGATGAAAAAAGGGAATGGCAAAGAGGGTACTTACTCAAAAATTGGGACCCTGGCAACAGCCAGTAGCCTACCTCTCCAGATGACTTGACCCAAACAAAGGATGACCCCTTTGTTTAAAAATTATCCTCAAAGGACCCCCACATCAGTGATCTTGAGTGCCCGAATACCCACTATCTGCCCCTGCTATTTGGACCAACTCCTATCAGGTTCTCACGTGTGGCTGCTTAAAATTCTGCCAGCGCCCCAGCAGATGCTCCCTTAGGCAGCCCGGACATGGCTGTTCACAGACAGGAAGGAGCAGCCTAGTAGTCGATGGCAAACCACAGTCACAGACCCAGTGCTCCAGCCAGTCCCACTCAAGCGGCTGAGCTGCTCGCTTCCCGGGGGGGACTCCTGCTTGCCCAAGGAAAGAGTTTTATACTGACTACTGCTTCGTGTTTGCCACCCGTGGAGTCGTAGATGAAGAAATCAGTGGGGAACAGAAATCAAAACTAAGACTGAGATCTGAAGCCTTTTGGACGCGGTCTGGAAACCCAGAATGATGGCAGTCATTCATTGTCTGGGTCATCTTGGAAGAAACAGAAACCGGCTCAGCTGACCAAGCAGTCTGAGATGCTGCCCCAAGGTCAGCAGACTCCCGTCTCACACCCCCCCCACCCCGACTCCTGTTCCTCTAGTCTTCCCTGAAGCCCTGTTACTCTACCAGAGACCAAGCCCAGGCTGAAAAGTCAGCAGCCATGAAGAAACGGATGGGAAGTTCTTCCAACCAAAAATCAGTAAAGGAGTCAAACACACACAGGTCAAATCCTACACCAGCCAGAACAACCTGATTTTAAGACTGCCCTTTGCCCCCTGTGGCAGCGGTTAGGGGATTTATTGAACATCAGCGTCTGGAATGACTGCGGGGAGAAAAGTTTTGAAAGGGACTTGAGAAAAAAATTCCAGTGGGGGGGGGGGGAACGGGGGGGGGGGGGGGGGGGGGGGGGGGGGGTTGTGTGGTATTTTGTGTTCTGACAAATAAAGCTTGCCTCCAGCTCAGAGGGCAGAACTAGCCACTGGTTATCCATAGAAGCTGGGCGCCTTTAATGCCAGCACTCAGAAGGCAGAGACAGGAGCTTGCCCCTTTCTGTCAGAGGATGGAGAAGTAAGAATTCACTGGTGGCTGCTCCTCTGCCTCTCTGATTTTTCGGGTTATTACCCTAATATCCGACTCCTGGTTTTATTGATAAGATTAATTAGGTTCACGCTTCAGGGGTGGGGTGGGGTGGTAGCAGGTAGGTGGGTGTACTTTGAAGTAGATTGTGAAGCTAGAAGTGCCACTGTGCTCAGTGGGGCTGTGTGACACTACAGCCCCCGGAAGAGCAATATGGGAGGGGCAAGAGAGTAACGGGGCGACCGTGACCCCACATCGGGAAAGCACGCACGTGTGAGGGTCACAACGAAACTCAACATCGTCACAACTAGTAACTGCCAATTTAAAAAAATGGGGGCTGGAGGGATGGCTCAGAGGTTAAGAGCACTGGCTGATGCCCTTCCAGAGGTCCAGAGTTCAATTCCCAGCACCCACATGGTGGCTCACAACCATCTATAACAGGGTCTGGTGCCTTCTTCTGGCCTGCATGTATACATGCAGAGCATTCATACATAAAAATTACAAATAAATTAAAAAGTCAAAAAACAAAAAACAAACAAACAAAAAAACCCACGAGAAATGGAATCTCACGGCAGCACTCTGAGTCTGGCCTCTAGTAGGCAGAAATGGTTTTCCATCCTTTTTCTTTTTGTTTGTATTTTGTTTTTTGTTTTATGGACAGGGTTTCTCTGTGGAGCCCTGCCTGTCCTGGAACTCACTCTGTAGACCAGGCTGGCCTTGAACTCAGAGATCCACCTGCTTCTGCCTCCTGAGTGCTGGGATTAAAGGGGTGTGCCACCACTAGCCTCATTCTATCTTTAAAACAAACTTGGAGACAGTTACCCATCACTCAGTTGACATTTACATTTCTCCTCCCTTGCCAAGAGAGTTCTAGGAAAGGCGCAAAGCTACACAAAGAAACCCTGTCTCGAAAAACCAAAATAAATAAATAAATAAATAGATTTCTCCTCCCTAGAGAGGAAGAGGGGCACAGACTGTTGAGGAGACAGAGAAGGATGCTAGGGAAAGGACTTGACACAGAATTACCCTTCAGACAATGAGCTTTAGTCCGGGTGGGGTGAGTGGCGCAGGACCGTGGGGGCCACGGTCAGCCATTCTGAAGGCATTCTGAGGGACAGGACGGAACACCAGAGGCAAGTGTGATGGGGGGCGGATGAGGGGGCAGAACATTACAGATGTAGTTAGCTTAAGGTGAGAGAGCAGAAGAGACATCCTGGAAAGCGGGGAGGGTGTGAAATCCCTTATTCTTAAGGTTTCCCTAGGGATGGGGCCTGGCCGTAGCTCAAAGCCAGTTTCTACAGATGGGGAACCACATTTGTTATAAACTTGTTAAGTCTTGAGGCCAGAAGGACCAGAGCAGCTGGGGGCTACCTCATCCTGTGCAGCTTAGATGCTGGAGCCTTGGATGGGGTGGGAGAAGTGAAAGAAGAATGGACAGACAAACAGAAAACCTGGGTCTGGTGGGCACAGGAACCTCAGCTCTTTTATTAAGTTCAACCCAAGGGGAGGGGTTAGTTCATCAGTACAGAGCGAGGGCTCTGTCCGGAGCAAGGTCAGGCTGTAAACTTCTGGGAGGGGGAGGCTGCAGTTGCTGCTTTGCACACACTGGTCAGTCATTCACAAACACTCAGTACTTGCACACACTGTCAACACTGGCACTCAGACCCAAGGAAGGCTTTGTCACTTCCGTAGGTCTGAAGCTTTGGTCCTTGACATGGCTATGCCCACGTCAACAATACACGTTCACTTCATCCGTCCTTTACACACTTACTCAGGGCTTCCTCTGCTTCCCACAGTGGGCTTGTCACCTCTGTTTCAGGGGACAAAGCAGGAAGGAGGTGGAGCTGGTCTTACTACAGTCTTGCATGTGGTCTTTTGGGGGTTGTGGGCCACACATTGCTGTTGCTTCATTGCTGTTTGCTGATTTCAGATATTGCCAAACAGCTGCGGCAAATGGTTCCCACCTGAGGCCTGCAGGCCAGCTGCTCCCTGCCCCCAGGGCTGATGGACAGGACTGAGAAGACTGGTGCTTCCCGACCACATGTGGAATAGCTACCAAAATGACCCACTGCAAAGGTAAGACACAGCTCTCTGACAGTGTCACACTGAAGTTAAAGACCGGACCACAGGGAGAGCAGGGAAACCAGGAAAACGAAGACTACGGATACTTGAAAATAACCAGAATTGTGCCCCTGTGTATGTGTGATATATAATATATTGCTTTGAATGTTTACATTAGAAGAGAAAAAAATCTCAAAATCAGTGAGATAGCATCCAGCTTTAGCCAGAAATGGTCCAGAAAGGAAAGAATAGCAATTTCTGGCAGCCAGGTGTGGTGACGCACTCCCCTAAATCTAGCACTCAGAAGGCAGAGGCAGGCGGATCTCTGAGTTCAAGGTCAGCCTGGTCTACAGAACAAGTTCCAGGACAGCAAGGACTACACAGAGAAGCCCTGTCTCAAAAAGCAAAAGAAATCAAAAAGACTAGTAATTTCTGAAGGGAGCAGCCCACCTGGCAGAGCGCTTGTCTAGCTGGCGCTAAGCACGCAGGCCCTGGGCTCCACCCCAGTACCACATAAAACCAGGCAAATGGCATCCCAGCATTTGGGAGGAGCAAGCAGGGAGATTAGAGGTTCAAGGCTATCCTTGCCTACACAGCAAGTTCAAGGCCAGCCCGAGATTTGTGAGACCCTGTCCGAAGGAAGGAAGAACTGAGCCATCGGCTGGAGAGATGGCTCAGGGGGCAAAGGCATTGGCTGTCAGGGCTGATGACTGGAGCTGAGTCACTCGGACCCATGTGGTAGAGAGAACTCACTCCCACAGGTTTTCCTCTGACCTCTGCACCTCACCTCCCTTCTCTCCCACCCCTCTTCTTGCCTGCTCCCTACCCACCCCTACCCCCAGGGCAGGCAGTTCTGAGCAGGCCAGGAGGAGCGAGCCAGTAAGCACTCTTCCCTGACCTCTGCTTCAGTTCCTACACTCTTTTCCTTCCGTGATGGAGTGTGACGTGGGAGTGTAAGATGGAGTGAACCCTTTCCTCCCCATGGGCTTTAGGCCATGATCTTTAGTCCCAGCAACAGAAACCTTAAGTAGGACAGGACATAACCATAAATATTTAAACGGCAGCTTGACTACATGTCAACTTAGCAGAACAGTAGTTGCCTCCACAGAGGTCACAGCCCATGACCTCTGAAGCCATAGGCTTTCGCCAGTTTTAGAGTGCCAAGCATGAATTGCCTCCTGTGGAGCAGGCCTCGGTATTTGGTTACCCCTACAACCTTCAAGGCACTAGCACAGCTGTGGGCACATCTTGATTGGCAGGTTGGGATTGTAGCATGAAGGGCTTGCTGTCATCACTGATGACTTTTCTTCCCCAGATGCCTGCACTGTGACAGCTAGGCAACAGGAGGAAGTTTTCAGGTCAGTCCAGGTGATTTCTCTACATCCTGTAATCAGTGTGTTGAATTTTAAGGGCGTCATCCATTCATAAAAGTATGGTTACATTACAGCATAGGTGTCCCATAGAAACACTCCCCGACTCACATGCACAATCAGTCCGACACAGGCATACTTCCAAGTGGTACTGAGCTGTAAAACAATCCATTTTGCAAAGCAGTGTACACAATGGCTCCTACTGTTTATGTATTTACAAATAAATGTCCACATGTAAAAAAGAGCACAAATTGTGTGGGTCTAGCCTGTACCATTACACAGTTTCTAAGTCCATAGAAAGACTGGAAGGAACACAGGGTGGGGCTTCCCTGGAGAAGAGGGAAGACGGGGCAGGAAGGAGACATTTCAAGTCTTGCTTTATGAAACCTTCATGGTTGAGATCTTTCTCCAGAGTAGCTATGGACATATTTGTATAATTAAAATATTTTAAAGTGCTCTGAGACCCAGTCGGGGCTAAGATGATGTCTCACAGACTAATGACATGATATTATCCACCACCAGGGGTAACAGTCCTAAGTGTGCCGAGTGGCTGTGGTTCCTGCATAAGACTGAGCAAGCATAGCCAATTGCTAGACAAGGAAGTACTCGGCAAGGTGATCTCCTTCTCGCCTGTGAGCTGTGCACACGCCATTCTCCCTTGGGTAGACGGCTGCAAGCCAAATACAAGGGGCCAGGCCTCCCACTCAACTGCTAGGGCTTCTCATCCACATATGCAAACCGACCACACAGCATAGCTCAGGATGCAGGTCCACCAACTCAAGAAACCCACCCTGTAGAACACAGGACCAACACCAACCACATCCCAGCTGGGTCCGGAATATACACCCTCTCCTCAGGGCTCTGCTTAGGAAGGCAGCGACCTGAGCAGGGCACTCTTCAAGGTTGTGAGTCTCCCATTCACGGTCTAGCTGCACAAAAGCTTCCAAGAAAAGATGGGACTCCAACAGGGCAGATCTGACCTTCCGACTTCACACTCAGTGCCTTTTCCTGTCAGCGTGCAGACCACCTGAACAGCATCCCCCATGCCACATGGTTATTTTTGAAAACAGTGACGCCACTTCTAATGTTTACCTGACAATTAAACTAACAGATCTGCCTCAGATCCAATCAAAGGCCTGATGCATTGTGGCACTTTATCCCCAGGCCCTCTAATGTCTTGGTTTTTTTTGGTTTATTTTTTATTTTTACATGTATGAGTGTTTGTCTGCATTCAAGACATGTGTACCACATACATGTCTGGTGCTCACGGAAGCTAGAAGAGGGAGTTGGATCCCTAGGAACTAGAGTTACAGATGGTTGTGAGCCGACATGTAGGTGCTGGGAATTAAACCCAGTCCTCTGTAGGAGCAGCCAGTCCTGAGCTTTGTCTTCAGTCCCTCTCATTTTAATTTTAAGCCACCTGGAAGCCTCTACAAACAAACTGAATTAAAAAAAAAAAAAAACTTACTTGTTTGAGTCAAGGTCACCTTATGAAGACCAGGCTGTGCTGGAACTTCCGGCAATCTTCCTGTCTGAGTTTCCTGAATGTTGAGATTTACAAACTTGCATTCATGCTAGACCCAAGTACTTTTTTAAAAAAAGTGATCACATGCAGGGCCTGGAGAGATGACTTAGTGGTCAAGAGCACTGGCTACTCTTCCAGAGGACCTGGGTTCAATTCCCAGCACCCACATGGCAGCTCACAACTGTCTGTAACTCCAGCTCCAGGGGATCTGACACCCTCATACAGACATACATGCAGGCAAAACACCAATGAAACATAAAATAAGAATAAATAAATTATTTTAAAATGTTAAAAAAAGTGATCACATGCAAAATTGCAAAGTTAAAGATAAGCAGCAAGTGGTTGAGGCGTGCCAGGGAGGCAGGTGGGCGGCCCTGCGAGACTGCATCTGACCTAATGACCAGGCTTGTTTGGGAGGCTGAATCCATCCTTGCAAGCTGCAGGAATGGGGATGCTGATGCAGTGATGGAGGAGCCTGTAGTTGGCGATAAAGGTAGTTGTCTAGTCAGGGTTTTTATTGCTGTGGTGAAACGCCATGACCAAGGAAGAAAGGTTTTATTTCCCTTACACTTCCAGGTCACAGTTCATCACTGAGGGAAGTCAGGGCAGGCCCTCAAGCAGGACAGGAACCTGGAGGCAGGAGTGTAGCAGAAGCTCTGAAAGAATACTGCTTATGGCTTCCTCAACTGACTTCTTGTCAACTTGTCACACAAATGCGTCACCATTAAACATCATTTTCTATTCTTCTCTATCCCCAAGATTTCATATCACAATATAAAACAGCTCAACTTCCAGGGCTGGAGAGATGGCTCAGAGGTTAAGAGCACTGGCTGCTCTTCCAGAGGTCCTGAGTTCAATTCCCAGCAACCACCTGGTGGCTCACAACCATCCGTAATGAGATCTGGTGCCCTCTTATGACCTGCCGGCAAACACTATATACATAATAAATAAATCTTAAAAAATACCAACTTTTGTGGTGATATTTTATTTGTGCTGAAATGTGATATTTTATTTGTGCTTTAATGAACAAAGCTTGCCTGGAGATCAGAGGAAAAACCAAGCCATTATAAGTATACACAAAAGTCATGCAATGTAAGCACATGCCTTTAATCCTATCACTTGGCAGGCAGGGATCTGTCTGGATCTCTGTGAGTTCAAGGCCACATTGGGAACAGAGCCAGGTGTGGTGGCACATGCCTTAAATTCCAACACTAGTTAACCATGGAGGTCTGGAGGTCTGTACAGACAGACAGGAAATGATGGAGCTGGGCAGGAAGAGGAAGTGATGTAGCTGGACAGAGAGAGCAAATCAGATGGCAGAACAGCAAGGCATATAGGGGTGGGTAGACAGAAGTAGCTCACATTTGGAAGCTGAGGTATCAGTGAGGTAAGGTTAGCTGTGGCTGTTGCTATTCCTCTGATCTCTCTAAGGCTTTAACCCCAATTTCTGCCTCTGTGTTTTTTATTTAATAAGACCGTTTAGAAATTCATTTATAAACTTTCAAAAGTCCCAGATTTACAATTTCAAACACTTTAGAAGTTCAATCTCCTTAAACATCCAAAGTCTCTTTCAAAGTGTAAGTCTTTCTAAAATATCCATAACCTCTCTGAAACTCTCATCTCTCAACTGTGGGCTCCTGGAAAAATCAAAAAAGTTAAACACTTTCTTACTCCTGGAGGAATGAGCCAGGGTACAGCGACAGTCAGATCAACCGTGTAAGCTCCAATGCCAGACTACAGTACTCACGATTTTCAGGACTCCAAAGAGCTTGTCACGCAGCTTGTCTCCTGAGCTCAGGCCAGCTCCACACCATGGATGCTGCTGTCCTTGGTGATTGTCCCACGGTACTGACATCTCCAAATACTGGGATCTCTGCACCTGGGCTGTATCGTCACCCATAGCCTCTCCCGGGCTCTCTTAGGAAGTCTGACCCTGCTGCATGGTTCCAAGTCTCCACTTCTCTCCATGATCCCTTCAGTCCTGGGGCTTCTCCTGCCCCCAGACTGCACCTTCACCAACAGCCTCTCCTGGGTTCTCTTCAGGGACTCCAGCTGTGCCACACAGCGCCAAGCCTCAGCTGTTCCCCAGGACCCCGTCATGCTTCCAAATCCAGCACCACCTGGGCGACTTGACACATTACCGAGTTCAGTCGACACATGAGCTGCAGCCTCGGGCCCCTCTGGACCACAGCTTCTGTGTGTCAACCTGAGGAAGTGCTTCCAGATTTACCATCCTCCACGATCCTCTTCTTACTCACGGCTAACTTCTCAGCGCCGGCCGGCCGATTGGTGCCGATTGTTTCACTTCGGTGGTTCTGGTCTCTTGTCAACTATGGCTCATTCTTTGGCCCCAGCTGACCAGAACCACAGATTCTTAACTCAAAACATGCAGTGGCCCAGACAGTCTTGAAGTGACTCTCAAGCTTCCCCCTGGACCTTCACAAGCCAGGCCTCCATGTCTGTCCTGCTCTCAGCATAATCCTTTCATCTGCCAAGCCCCATAGAACAGCCTGCTGAGATAGATCTGAGCCCTCTTCCAGGCCGAAGTTCCAGTCCTTCCACAGTCCTCCCCGAACACACAGTCAGGTCTGTCACAGCAATAATCCACAACCTGGGACCAATTTGTCTTAGGGTTTCTGTTGCTGTGATGAAACACCGTGACCAAAAGCAACTTGAGGAGGAAAGCGTTTATTCGGCTTACACTTCCACAGCCTAGTCCCTCACTGAAGGATGTCAGGAGGGGAACTCAAGCAGGGAAGGGACCTGGAGGTGGGAACTGACTCAAAGGCCATAGAGGGGTGCTGCTTACTGGCTTGCTCAGCTGGCTTTCTTATAGAAGCCAGGACCACCAGCCTAGGGGTGGTCCCGCCCACACCAAGCTGAATCCTCCTCCACCAGTCACCAATCAGGAAAACGCACCACAGGCTTGCCCCCAGGTGCCAGTCTGGTGGGAACATTTCCTCAACTGAAGTTCCCTCTTCCAAAATGACTAGCTTGTGTCAGGTTGACATAAAAGTTCGTGAGCACAGTGGTGATGGTGAAGGTGGAGTTTTCCCCCTTCCCAGTGTTTCATGAAGCTCCTGCTTAGTACCTTTCAGGACATCTCAGGGCTCCGTGCCAAGACCACACTGGGGACCGGCAAAGGTGTTCGCAGGCCCCAGATGAGCTTCTGCCCTCGGCCCTCACACTCTGGTCCCACTCGGGGGTTCAAGGAAAGGAGCTGGCCTACACCACAGGCTGTGTGAGCCTGGCCAGCTCCTGCTCCTCAGGGACTGAGGCCCAGCTGCTGCCCACTCACCCAGGCAAAGATGAGATACTTCCTAAAACCACCCAGAGGCTTCGGCAGAATGAGCTCCAGAAGTTTATATTCTCTTTGATCCTGAGTGAACCGTCAATGGAACATGGAATGGGGGCTCAGACGCCAGGCTGACACTGTTGACTATACCCTAAATGTTTTCAGAAATGTGCTTTGCTGCATCCTGAGGCCTTTGGCATTTAAGACACACCACGGCAGAGGACACCCTGGATTAGAGGTGTGCACCATCCTGGAGTTAGAGGTGTGTACCACCCTTGTATTTTTTTGTGGTGCTGGGTATCAAACCTGGGTTTTGTGCATAGCGGTAAGCTTTCTCCCAACAGAGTCATGCCCCCAACCCCTCTCTGGGTTTTAGTCAGTGAAAAAGCAGAGAGAAAATGCAGAACTGTGTGGTATCTATTCTGTGCAAAATATGAAAGAAAGATGAAGCATGGCGAGGCACACCAGCACTCAGACTGAGGCAGGAGCATTGTGAGCCATCTTTACAAAACCAAGAGGAAGAAACTAGTACCAAGGGCACTCCCAACAGAAGGGGCCACTGGTAGGTGCCGGGTACAAAAGTGCTGTGAACCTAGCCCTCCTTTGGGATACCACTTTGCACCCAGAAAAGAAGGGCTGGTCCTCACTGCCCTGCCCTCAGCAGCCCTCAGAGCAGGCCCGAAAAGTGCCAGCTACAGTTCTCTTTGAGATGAATAAACTTTTACAAGAAAAAGAAACTGCACACACATACACACCAAGATGGCGTCACTCTGAGTGGCTCCAGATCGAGAAAGAGGCAGCCCACTGACAGGCTACACCCCGTGCCTCACCCCAGGCCACCTTTCCACATGTTCAGCCCCCCCCCACCCCCTCAGTTCCGGGTCCCCAGCCACCTGTTGGAGAGGAGCCGGCTGGACCAGCATGGCAGGCAGAGCAGCCAGAGGGCTAGAATCTTATCAACCCCAGAGCTAGCAGGCTACAGCTAGCCAGACCTGAGGGCCTGATGAGACAGTTTCCTGGAGCCCCCACTCACTCCACACTCCATGGGAGAAACCTTCACTCCAGATATGCAGGCTGATACAACTTCCTCTCAAAGCCCTCTTTCAGAGCTGGCTTGCCCAGTCACCTGCCGCTGTTCCAGGGTATGGACCGGATGAGTGTCACTTCTCCCAGGATCCCCCTGTAGATGGGGGGTCTTTCCAAGAAACCATGCAGAGATGGGGGCCGCAACGTGGAAGACTTGGGAATCTGAGCATGGTCATGATCAACAATAAATTACTTGCAGAGAACAGTTTGAGGTGTCCCAAGACAAGGGTCTCACTCTAGCCCAGGCTGGCCTGGAACTATGTGAGCCAGGCTGGTCTCAAACTCATGGTCTGGAATTATAGGTGTTGGCCACCACCCCTGGGCTTTGGCTTTCCTTATATGAAGTATATTTTACAGGTACTTCAAATTCCAGCTGAAATTCAAATTCACCCTGACCCTGCCATCTCCTTAATTTACCAGCTCATAAGAGTAAATTGACTTTTTTGTTGTTCAAGTAAAAAACGTGAAAACTGCTTCTCACTGCCCTTCCTGTCCCATCGGTCACTGAACACCCTCCACTGTCATTAGCCCTGCCTTAGCACTGGTGGCCAGGGATTCTGCGGGCTCCGTGGTACAGCCTGTGGCAGTCCTAGCAACCGGGGCTCCTCCACTGGCTCGGCACCTCTCCAGCTTCCCCTCACCCAGCCCTCCTCACCCTGCCCCCCCCGCTTCCCCCCCCCCCGCCCCCCCCCCCCCCCCCACACACACACTGCCTGCTTCCCCAACCCCAAGCAAGCGCCTGCCTCGGTGCCTCTGTACTTTTTGTCTTATGCCTGAAGCCTCTCAATAGAGACCTGCCTATTCTTCAGATCTCAGAGCCCTTACCAGAGAGGCCTTTGCTAGCAGGTAGGCAGCTTCATTTCTCCCACAGGGCACACCTGTGTACCTTCTCATCGGTCGGTCTCTCTCCCACAACTAGGCTCTGTAAGGACAGAGCCCACGGCCTTCTCCCAGGACCAGTGACAGGCTCAACACATGTTAGTCTTTGGTAGATAGGGAGCTGAGTGAAAAGGTTCTGCTGTATGTAACCTTGGCTTGGTCTGTGAGAGCTTTGAACTTGTGGTGATCCTCCTGCCTCAGCCTTCCTAGTACTAGGCTCACACCAGTGCACTGACTGCCACACCCAGCCTAACCTGTTAAGTGTGGTCTTTAATATCATAAATTTCACTGGCCTGCTTAGCCCAGCATGTAAACGAAGTCTCCCGTTCTTTCTCCCTCAGCATTCTCCATATCATCTTTACTAGTGTTTATCAAAACAGGCATGTAGTCCCAGCACTTGGGAAGAAGAGGCATGTGGATCTTTGTGAGTTTGAGGCCAGTCTGGTCTAAAGCTAGTTTGAGGACAGCCAGGGCTACACAGTGAGGCTCTGTCTTAAAACAAAACAAAACAATAGTGCAGTTTCCAGCCTTGCTTTGTAGACCAGGAGTTGTCCATCTCCAGACTGCAGGTGTGTTCTTTCCTCAGTGACAAGATGGCCGTCAGCATTCCATCTCTATGTTTTTTCTTGGCCACCTCAGCAGAGAGACAGAGACAGAGACAGAGACAGACAGAGAGATTCCAAGCTGAGCCTGTCCGCTGACCGGCCTAGCCTGGGCTCTGTGGTCAGGGCAGATGAGGCATATCCTCAGCATGTCTTCCTCCTAGGTGGGAGCCAAGTGGTACTGAGGGATGCGCGTGTGCTCTCATCTCACCCTGGAGTTGATGCAGGAGCCCCAGGAAGCTTGTGTCCTTCAGAGGATGTCTCCACGGTAAAAAAAAATAAAAAAAGAGGGACAGGAGTCCCCCACCTCCACTGACACTTCACAGTACGTGAGGAAAGTGCACCAGGGGATAGGAGAAACCCACCTCATGGACCTTGCCTGTGAACCCCTCCCAGCTGGGGAAGGGCTCTGCAGCTCCTTCTGGGCTGCACCAACAGTGATCAGATAGACACAAAAGCAGCCACCAGGAGTTGGTCAACTGTTTATTCTACTAGCAATGTTCAGAAATGTACAGACCCAGGCTTTCGGGTGAGATCCCATGTGGCGGCTACTTCCCAAGGCTCACTGGCTTCTGACACACTAGCGGGCCGAGGCTGGGGACTGGCTTCCAGCGGCTGCCTCGAGCTCGGGCTCTAGTCTTTGAGGACAAGCGGTGCTTTCACTTGGTCAGCCATCTCCTTGCCGACGAGCGCCTCCACGATGGCCAGCGCAAACTCGAAGCTGGTCCCAGGCCCCCGGCTGGTGAGGATCAGGCCGTCCTTCTCCACACGGCTCTCTGAGTAGCTGTAGTGACCTACAGGAACAGACACAGCTGTTCGCCAGCACCATCCGCTCCCTGCTGCTACCGTTCCTGGTCTTACGAGGGTAGACACAAGGCCGATTGCTGTGGCTATCTGCTGCTAAGCAACCGCAGGGGTGAGTGGAAGGGGCAATGGGCACAAGTGGGGGAGACAACTCTGGGGGGCACTAGTGATGAACTTCACCACGAGGACTCAGCATCGGGCCAGGGTGCTGGAGCAGAGGCAGGGCGGTGCAGGGATGAGAATAGAAACTGGCTGACCCACAGGTAGAGTCCCGTCCTCTGCGGCCACAGACCATGTAAGACTGCAGCTGGGAGGCAGACACCAGCGCCACAGGCTCTCTTCCTCTGCCTGCCACCTGCTATTCTGAGCAACTAAGACAACGTGGGTACCCTCACCAGGACCCCCAGCTCTCCTCCCCCCAATCTGTCTCTGCTACAGTAGGACCAGGCTCTCCGTGTCACACCTGCCCTCCAGGCCATCCTCACTCATCTTGTAACCCTCGCCCTCCAATCCAGGACTTCCTTGCAGTTAGCCTCGCTGTGTTCCCGTCATCTGGCCCTCGGGTCTTGACTCAGTGTGGCCCTGGAGCAGGCCTGCTGACCTCCCACAGCTGGAGCCTGCTGACCGCCTGTCCCAGCACCTCCTCATCCCTCCAGCACCAGCTGTCAACTGCTCTTTTGTTTATCATCTGCTATTCAAAGTGCTCGGGGCCTCTCCTGCTGTCTGACCAGAGCACGGAAGCAGGTTTCAGACCAGGGTGAAAGTTCCTTGACTCAGTTTCCCATGGCAGTCTATCCACCACTGAAGTAGGGCTCTGCACCAACATCGCCCCCTGGTGGTTCTATCCCCCTCAGAACCAAGGGCACTGTCCAGACTGCACAGTGCAGAGGACCCCACTCTCGGGCACCCATGGGAGGCCCTGTGCCAGGCTCTCTGGGCTCAGCACAGAGGCAAAGAGAGGAAGGGGAAGTTTGGAACAGAACCCTAGGGAGGAGATGCATGTGGGGACTTCAAGGGCTCCTGTAAAGGATCAAGTGTGCAGGTGCACAGCTGGCTGTGAGGGGCAGGCATGTAGGAGCACATGCTGAGCATGGCCCTCCACACCCAGCTCACTGGGAACCACCAACATGAGATGCTTGGGCATAGCTTCATGTCTACTGTTTCTGCTGGGACGAAGAGCAAAGGGCATCCAGAGCTCAGTGAGAGCCCTCAGAAGCACGCTTCTCCTCCAAGTGGGCCAGCCGTAACCGGAGGAGCTTGCTTCCTGCCTCATTCAAAACTCAACCCATCCTCTGAAATAGCAGTTGCAGTGAATCAGAAACTCCTCATTCATACTACAGTAAGAAAACGGGGCCATCACTTGAAGGGAAGTTTCGGTTTACCCGGACCTACTCTGACAGCTAAACCAGCCAGGACCTTTTATTTTAGATGATAAACTGGAAACCCAAATGGGCCTAACTAGATTTAAAGGTCTCAAGCAGGGGCTGATACTTGTCAACGACCCCCATCTAGTGGCCATAGTGAGGAAGGGCCTCAAAAAGGATACTACTGCCGCCAGGGCCGCTATGGAGCCTGGGAAAATGAGGTCAGCTGGGATTTGTGAGTTTAGGGTGAATTTGTAGATACTTGGAAGAAATCGCTTCAGAGAAAAGGCATGTGGAGAGGCAGAACACGAGGTAGCGACTGAAGGCTGCCGCTGTGCGTGCAAATATGAAGACATGCAGAAAGCCACTCACTACCCCCGCCTTGTCTATGACAGCTGGGGAACACCAGTGTGGGGCAGTTACCATAGAGACCTGAAGCCCAGAGAGCCCCAGGCCTTGCTACCTGCTCTTGTGCAGTGGCTCTGGGGCCCGGTCCCTGCTGGTCTGCCCTTCAGAGCTTTCTGACCTAAGCCTTGTAGTAGAATGGCAGCCACCCAACACACAGCTGAGTACTGCCACTGCCATAGAATGCCCAGGAAGCCATTCTCCTTTCCAGAGGGCAAAGTCACACAGGTTTGTCAAATGTGTCACTGAGCCAGCAGAAGGCCTCACCTAGAACAGTCATGTGGAGGACGCTACAGCCCTTCCAGAATGCTTTCAAGGCACACAAAGGTCAAATAGTGTCCTAAAAACAGGATTTACAGACTGCGTGCTTAGCAATGACCTATGGGCAGGGGAGCCTTGTAGTACAGAAGGGGGGGAAGGGGGGAGGGGGGGGAACTCTGGTCAGCTGGCCTCTGAGCCTCGGCGACCTGGCCTGGGTGGAACTGTAGGCCCCAGGCACGCTGGGGCACTGTGTAAACTCGGGGACTCCACTGTGAGCTCTCGGCTGCTGTGCTTCAGCAGCGGGAAAAGGAAAGGGATGCAAGAGGCACAGCTCAGGTGACAGGACCAGCTCTTCTTGCTCGTCCCCAAACGCTGTGTGCCAGCACAGTGCAGGCAGGCCTCAGTGCCCCCCTTCTTCCCACCCTCGCCTCATCACCCAAGAGCCAGAGCCTTTCATCACACGGCCCTGTCCACTCAGTTTTACTGACGTTCTCCATCTTCTCACAACTGAAGTCGAGTCGAGGGTCTCAGCACTCAGCGACAAAGCTAAGAACACGCGGAAGTGTGGCCACAAGAGAAGCCCTGTGCACTCCTCTGTCAGTTGGACACAGGCTAGAGTCACTTGGGAAGAGCGACTCTCGATTGAGAAAATGCCTCCATAAGACTGGCCTGTAGACGAGGCTGTAGAGCAGGGGTCCTCAACCTTCCTAATGCGGCGACCCTTTAATACAGTTCCTCATGTTGTGGTGACCACCCCACCATAAAATTACTTTCATTACTACTTCATAACTAATTGTGCTGCTGTTATGAACTGTAATGTAAATATCTGTTTTAAAAGGGTCTTAGGTGACCCCAGTGAAAGGGTTGTTCAACCCCAAAGGGGTCACAACCCCACAGGTTGAGAAGATGTTATAGAGTATCTTGATTGGTCACTGATGTGGGTGGGCCCAGCTGTGGGGATAAAAGTAGGAATGTGCCAGGCATGGTGGCACACGCCTTTAATCCCAGCACTCAGGAGGCAGAGGCAGCCTGGTCTACAGAGCAAGTTCCTGGACAGCCAGGGCTACACAGAGAAACCCTGTCTTGAAAAACAAAACAAAAATTAAATATGCCTAGCTGATACTCAGAAAAGAAACATGTGACCAAAGAAGCTGGTCTTCCACCTAAGACATTCTCTGAAGGTCTGTTTCACTGCAGACTGTGGGTAAAAGGACATTTGTTGAACTTCCATCAGGGTTTAAATTCTACCCTTGGGCTGCTGTCAAGGCATTCAGTAAAAATAATTATTAAACTGGCATTTCATAATCCTTCCCATTTTGACAATCGGGGATCTGGTGCCTCCAAACAGAGACTGGCATCTCCGTGTACCAGCCTGTGCGAGTACCAGCTGAGAAGTACACGCAAAGGAGGCAAGGCCGCCACACATGGCCAGGGGATTTCTGTGCGCTGTGTCACGTCACAGCAAACCCCCCCCCACACACACACACACACACACACGCACGAGCGCGCGGGCGCTCACACCCCTAGGGTCTCCCGCGTGAGACGCACAGGCATACTCACTTCCATTCATCATTTTGTCCTTAGCTCCGGGGTGTGTTGTAACTTTGCTTCCAAAACCGATTTCATGAGCCAGCAGAGCAGTCGGACCTAGGAATAAGATGAATAAAGAGATGAAAAGTGGGGGCTGGAGAGATGGCTTAGTGGTTAAGAGTACTGACTGTTCTTCCAGAGGACCTGGGTTCAATTCCCAGCACCCACATGGCAGCTCACACCTGTCTCTAACTCCAATTCTAGGGTACCCGACACTCTCACACAGGCAAAAACACCAATACACATTAAAAAAAGAAAAAAGAAAAAAGAAAAGAAAAAAAAAAGCCGGGCGGTGGTGGTGCACGCCTTTAATCTCAGCACTCAGGAGACAGAGCCAGGCGGATCTCTGTGAGGTCGAGGCCAGCCTGGTCTACTGAGCGAGATGCTCCAAATCTACACAGAGAAACCCTGTCTCAAAAAACAAACAAACGAAGAGATGAAAGGTGCCAACAGAAAGCCTGTGCTTTACGACCTGCAGCACTGCTGGGCATAGTGGTGGCGCACGCCTTTGATCCCAGGGCTTGGAAAGCAGAGGCAGGAGGATCTCTGTGAGTCCCAGGCCAGTCAGGACTACATAGTTCATGACTCTGAATAGCATTGCTTAAACACAAACAGGAGGCGTGTCCGTGGTGAGCCTGTGCTGAACACATCTGGAGAGGCACACAAACTTCAACAGCTGTTTACCCAAAACGTCCCTCAATACCGCAGAGCAAAGAGACAAAGAGCCCCCGGGGAACAGGGCCCTGTGTGCCGGAGCAGCCAGGTGAGAGGCTGCCCTGCTACATACACTCTCGCCTTCCTCTCTTTTTTGTCTGTGCATAGGTGCTGGAGGTCCACATGGCTGTGGGCCATCATGCCTGTCTGCTGACCACTGGCCTGTCTCTCCAGCTCCTGCCTGACTAGAAAGGAGCAGTTAGTTTTGCGGCAATGGCATCGAGGACGAAACATGCACCCTTTGCTGCTGTTTCGTAACAGTTCTTTTCTGCTTCAAAGTGTAAAGTGAAGTCAGTCAACTCCACACAGACACTGCAGCTGGCAGGGTTAGGATGGAGGCCCAGATGTGCCCTGCAGGAGATTCCTGGGCTAAAGTCTGAGATACAACGACACTGGGTCCTTTTTGAAACTACTGATGTGAAAAACCATGCACACTGTCAGCCTATGATACCCAAGGCCCCGCCTCTTACAATGCGCTCTGAAACATGAGGACCAACCTGTCTATCATCAGTGTGCTCACTGAAAACGGCCAACTTCAGAGACGCTCACAGTACACACCGTGTGTAACAGTCTTCATAGACTAAAAAAGATCTTCCTCTGTCGCCACGCTCTTCAAACCTAAAGCTTTGGCTGTGTTTCCCTCGAAGCCGTGTCCCACCCGGATGAAAACAGCACCTGACCTCACCCGTCTGTGAGCTCTTACTCGGCAGTTGACTCTCTTTCCAGCTTCCTCAGAACAGGAGCTCTAGACCCAGTCACTCACCACAGCCACTCCAGCAGGAGCCAGCACAGAACACCACTGTCCAGGCCTCAGAATCAGACCAAGCTCAGAGTAACCTCTTGAGTCTAAGCGTCAAATACACACCCTTCTCCACCTCATGTCTTCTCTACACAAGACAGCTGTGGAAGACAGAAAATTTCCAAAGTCTAGAAAAATGGAATGATTACCACTCAAATGTTTGTTGTTTTAATACTAATGAGTTTCACTATGTAGCCCGGGCTGGCCAGAACTCACCATGTAGACCAGGCTGGCTCAGACTCACAAAGATATGGCTAGCTCTGCTTCCCAAGATCTGAGACTAAAGGTATGTACCACCATGCTTGGCTACCATTCACTTTTACGTGAATGGATTCATGTGTACCTCTCAGGTTCTTATTAGAGATCTGGACTGAGAATCCTAGACATCCTCTACGTGGCCGCAAGCTCCAGCCACTGACCTTGAGGGAGGAGCGCGGCCAGGTCAGTCAGGTCTGAAGGCTGCTCCCCTGGAGTTAGCAACACTGTTCTTCATGCATCAGGACCAGGATGCATGGCTGCCTTCCTTGTCATGGTAAGCTCCTAACTACTGCTTTCTGGGGGTGGGGGAGGGGTGTGTGTGTGTGTGTGTGTGTGTGTGTGTGTGTGTGTCAAAAGCCTGATTTGAAAATTAAGACAAGACAAACTTATTACTGCCATTATCCGAGACTCTGATGAAGGATATGCTAAGAGTTAGCACTAGGAACTGGCAAGGAGCTGAAAGCAGCTGACAGAGCCCTCTTCCTATAGTGCCACCTGGTGGACACCTGAAAAAGAACACCCAGCTGACTGGAACGCCTTGGGTCGGCTGGTTCCTGGTGACACCCTGACAAGACTTCTCCACCTGCAAGCCTCCTTCTCTGTCCCCGACTCAAAGCAAAGATCCGTGTATTTTCCTCCCAGGAAAGACTCCCACGATGACTTTCTTCTTTCCTCAGCACTATCAAGGATGAAGCTAACAAGGGAGTTTAAACACAGTACCCGATCCCTGACCCAAACACCAGACTATCCTGACATCTTGTTGGCTCTTCCCTCACCATGCTCCGTTCCCTGCCTGAGCTACCCTGGTTTTCTCTGTTCATTTTTCCAGGAGGGGGGCCCAGGAGAGCCAATGGGATTAGCACACTGCTGGTGAGCACTGTTTCTTTCTTTTTTTTTTTTTTCTATGTCTGTTTGATTCACAGAAGGCCCAGGCATTCCAGCTTGCCTCAGCAGAAGTCAGTGAGCCAGCTAAGCTGGCAATGTTCTACTCAGTGACGTGGAAGAACAAGATGACACCACATTTTAGGTTCAGCCCAGTCATAAGGAACAAGCCCAGGAAAACCCTAAGGAGGCCGTCTCCCAGATCAGTGAAGAACACCAGGCCACCTGTGACTTCCTGCCCACAGAGGGACAGTTCAAGGTTGTGGGGACTGCAGGACCATCAACCAACAGAAATCCTTGGGCCTCAGCAGAGCAGGAAATCAGAGCAGTAGGAGCCAGGACCAGATGTCCAGGGCAATGCCTAGGTGCTCCCACTGGGTCTGTAATGGTTCTCAAGCATGCACTGCAGGGATCCCCTGAACTTCTACATGGGCGATACCCACTGCTGCGTCACGTCACGGATTAGGAACGGTTTGCCTGTCTGTCTTGGGGGTGGCAATGGAACCCAGGGCCCCACACACGCCAGGCACACTCCACACCTGAGCTACACTTTCAGCCCCGAACTGGGAACATTTAGAACTTCCCCCACTTATGCTCTCCCCCTTTTATTTTCTTCTTTGGAGAGAGGCTCCTGCTATGTAACTCAGGGTGGTCTTGAACTCATGAACCTACTTCTACATCCTCTGTGCTGGGATTACAGGTCAGTCTCCACAGCCATCCCCAAACTGGGAACACTTCCAACAGGAGACTAGAGCACAATGCCTTGCCTGAAGGATGGCATTCACAGCCTCATGCCATTCCAGTAAGCAGCAGACAGAAACAGGGACAGATGCTCCTGCAGGATCTGCTGTGTCCCACAGCTGGGACAGACCCGGGACAAAACCATCTGTCCCTTCAGTCACGGATTCATCTGTCCTGTGACGCACGTAAAAAACATCCAACAAGCCGGGCGTTGGTGGCGCATGCCTTTAATCCCAGCACTCGGGAGGTAGAGGCAGGCGGATCTCTGTGAGTTCGAGGCCAGCCTGGGCTTCCAAGTGAGCTCCAGGAGAGGCGCAAAGCTGCACAGAGAAACCCTGTCTCGAAAAACCAAAAAAAAAAAAAAAAAAAAAAAAAAAAAAAATCCAACAAGGGAGACACTGGCCAAAGTCGCACTGATCCCGATGCCAGAACATCGTCTGATCCTAGAGCCACGGGACGGCTTTTAAAGCAGCAATGGTTACAGTTCCAAGGCTCATGACACGGACGAAACGCCAGAAGACCTTTCATGAAGCCATGGGTGTTCATCAAGAATACATGAGCAAAGACTCAGCAAGCCAGAGGCAGGAGAGCCCAGCTAGAGCTGTGGTGCTCACACCGCAGATTCCTGCTGACTCTCCTGGCAGGCCGGATGGCTGGCACCGAGATCTGCTGGAACAAGCTGCTTGCTGGATTCCAGAGACCTTATCCCCAGGTCAACCAAACAGGGAAAACTGAGTTCCACAGACAGAGACCCAGAGCAGAGAGAAGAAAGTTCAACAACCACGCTCAATGCTGCAACGACCCTTCATGGCACCCGCACTGAACACCCAGGGTGGGTGCCTTTGGTTCACGAAGGCAGGCTGTGTGCAGTCAAGCTTCCAGGAGGCCAGCCCCTGGGCCAGCTGCGTGTTCCACAGTCCGCCGCACTTACTCACCCGCACAGATGGCAGCTATAAGGCCCTTCCTGCTCTCCTGTTCCTTTAGGACCTCCTTCACCACAGCCGACTAGAGAGAACACAAACACCCAGTCACCACGGAGCCTCAGAGAGAGCTGGGAGCGTCCCTCATAGCGTAGCTTACTTCCAGCTGTTTCCAGAAAAAGTTTCTAGTCAGCAAACAGGAAAGCGCCAGGTCCCTAACGCCTGTGTTCTCAAGCCCGGGCAGCGGCATTCACCCAGAGGAAGGCCCATCTCAATAAAGCTGAGCAGGGAAAAGCAGTGTCACCAGGGCATAGAGCCCTGTCCTGTGCTCTGGGAGGGCAGAAGCAAGGGGACACAGGGTTCAGCAGCTTCAGAGGGCAGAGGGGAAAGACCCAGCAGAACAGTCCACTGCCTGGCCCTGCCTGTCCACAGCCCATTCCCTACTCCTGCTGCCTTCCGGTGTGACTCTTCACTCAGGGCTTGAGATGAAGGACAGCACTGCCTCTGATGCCATCTTGTATTCACTCCGCCTCTGGCCCCGTGGCTGCCCTCGACCCCGACCACAGAGCAGGCCCCAGGGCTGCCCTCGACCCGACCACAGAGCAGGCAGTTGGGACATTTGCAGCTCACTCCAGTCTACATGCACTGAGCCTGTCTGCAGCAGCTGCTCCAGCAATTCAGTTCTCAGGACTGTGCTCTGCAATGGCAGACAGCCCTCGGCTACCTTCAGCTGTTTCTGCTGCAGCTCCAGCGCTATCCCTTGAGCACCCAGAACCAACACAGCGGAACAGAGCAGAAGCTGCAGGACTTTCCTCAGAAGCCCTTCACTGAGGCGCGGCTGAGCAGCTTTACCTCAGATAAGTTCTGTGCACCCAGATTGCCTCCTGGAAGAACCACCACGTCGTATGGTCCCTGTGAGTAGGGAAATAAAAGGGAACAATTTAGTTCTACTGTGTCAAATGGCGGCCCAGTAACAGCTTCGTATCTGAAGACACACTGTCTTCCAAAGACCAGCGGCATGCCCACGGTGGGATATGTGTATGTGTGTGTGTGTGTGTGTGTACATATATATATATATATATGCATCTCTCAGTAGAGCTCACTCTAGCACAAGGGAGGCTCTGGGTTTGCTTCTCCAACACTGAAATAAATACTACGCGGCAGGCACAGTGGTGCACACCTGAGGAGGGTGCAGAGGCAGGAGGATCGAGAGTTCAAGGCTGTCCTCCGCTATTAAGTTTGAGGCCAGCCAGGTATACAGGAGACGCTGTCTCAAAAAAACAAAAAGCCACCAAAAATCAAACAAGTACATAAAGGTATATCCCTATGGGTGGAACATTGTAACAAGAAAATGCAGATATGAGGACTGGAGAAATGGCTCAGCAGTTAAGAACTCCTGTTGCTCCTGTAGAGGACTAGAGTTCAGTTCCAGCACCCACATGGCGGCTCACAACTCCATATAACCCCAGTTCCAGGGGATCCAACACCCTCTTCTGACCTCTGTGGGTACACAGACACAGCATTCACTTATATAGATAGATAAACACATAGTTACACACAAATAATCTCTCTCTCTTTCTCTCTCTCCCTTTTTTTTTTTTAAAAAAGATTTATTTATTTATTATGTACACAGAAGAGGGCACCAGATCTCATTACAGATGGTTGTGAGCCACCATGTGGATGCTGGGAACTGAACTCAGGACCTCTGGAAGAGCAACCAGGGCTCTTAATCACTGAGCCACCACCAGCCCAGAAACACTGAGACGTCTTAGAGAGGAACACGCGTCCCTCCACAGGGGACAGCGTGGGGAACTAGCCTGGGAACTGCACTCCTGCCCTTCCCTCCTTTGCTGCCAAGTCTCTGCTCTGCAGGGCCCCGCCCATCTCTTATCACCCTGAGCCATGACACCGGGCCTGTGGAAGTGTCTAAGGAGTGGGCAGGCATGCTTCTGAGGAAGTGACCTCAGCCTTGCAGAGATTACCAACAGTACCTGGCGTCATAAACTACGGAGAAAGCAACACAGTTTAGGGAGAGCTCTCACCTCTCCTGCAATCCAACCACTCATCGAGCATGCATTACTCCATATAAACAGAATCCCGCAACTCACCTGTCACTCAAGAGGAGAGGCAAAAGTTGCCGTAAGAAAAGGAGAGGAGCCGGCTCATCACCCAGCTACCAGGGAAGCTGAGACAGAGTCAGAAACCAGGCTTCCCGAGCCACAAGTCCCCCTTCTAAAACCCTGTCTCAAAACAAACCTTTCCCAAGGAGGAGAGACTAGGAGGACAGAAGCCGGTGGCAGGGAGCTCACCTGAGGGGTAAGGCCTGGGCTCCAACTACCAGTACTGACAGAAGAAAATGGAAACCGTGAAGGCCTACTTACGAGGCAAGGAGGCCTCTGGGAGAGAACACCAATGAAGAACATGCTCCCGCTCAGCCGCCATCTATGCACCCACCCCCCCTCAGTGGACGCAGGAGCCAGCCATTCCCATCCAGGTAGAATCATTTTCTTTAATTCTGTTTGTTTGTTTTTCAAGACAGGGTTTCTCTGTGCAGCTCTGGCTGTCCTGGAACTTGCTCTGTAGACCAGGCTGGCCTTGAACTCAGAGATCCACCTGCCTCTGCCTCCCGAGTGCTAGGATTAAAGGCATCCACCACCCAGATCATTTTCTTTTTTTTTTTTGTTTTTTTGAGACAGGGTTTCTCTGTGTAGTTTTTGAGCCTGTCCTGGAGCTCACTCTGTAGACCAGACTGGACTTGAACTCCCAAGTGCTGGGATTAAAGGCGTGCGCCCTCACTGCCCAGCCCAGAATCACTTTCTTTAAGTCTGTTCTGACTGCAGTCATAGACACAGCCAAAAGCCATTTAAATAAAAACTAATAAGCCCCAGGAAGGGAAAGTCCATGTATACAAAACAAACCTGCTTTTTTGCATCTTCAAGACTGGCATCAGGACAAATCATTACATCACGGCTACACTGCACGGGGTCTTTCCCAGCCAAGCCTGCAACAGTGACTTTAATCTAGAAAAAGGACAGATGTTCAAGAACATGAAACTGTACAGACACAGGGCAACACTTAATACCCATCCTGTGGTTTGAAGTAACTTGTCAGGAAATACCACAAAATCAAGCTGAGGCAATGGCCAAATATATTTAATACTGGTCTCGT
>CABHPQ010155846.1:0-18280 GCA_902168405.1 Peromyscus aztecus | reverse complement strand
CCTGTATACAATGGAAGCACAATAAAAATATGTACCAATCATTGCATTTATATGTTATTTGGAAGGTAGCTTAGAGAGAAAGAGATTGGAAGGGAAGGGGACTTGTTAGGAATCTGTCTTTCTAGAAGCATGGATTGGTGCCTCCTTGATTCATTAGCACATTCAGGATCTTTTAAGGCCAGATGAGCTTACCTTTGCAGCCTGTTGTTCTCTACTCCTGGACACCATGGAGAATGGATTCTGTACTTGAGGAACTCTCAGGTTAGTGGGAGAAGACAAGGATGATGGAAAGGAGCTTGAGTACAACTTCCAAGGTCACCTGGGTCTTCAACAAAATCTGATAAGACTGGAAGTTTTTAGAATGAATAATTGTACTTAAAGGAAACTTATTGTATATGTGGTAACTCCACATAGAAATGGGCTTCAGACACTGGGTGTCCCCCCCAAAATGACAATTTCCAATAAACAATTATTAGTAATCAATTGGTTGTCTGTGTTAAGTAAAAAATGTACTGAGAAGCAGATGTTTCGGTCAAAGCAGATGTTTCTGTCTCATGACGTTGTGACAGGTGACTGCAAACTAAATAGTTTAAACAAGAAGAAGGCAGAAGTCTAAAATCAAGGTGTTGGTGAGGCCCCATCCCCCCTGGAAGCTCTGAAGAAGAACAAATTCTTGCTTTGTCTAGCTTCTGATGGCTGCCAGCCTCCCTGGATTCCTGGCACATCACTCCAGCCTCTGTCTCTGTGGTCAAATCCCTTCTCTTTCTTGTGCCTATTGTCTCCCATTTGGGTTTCTTAGAAGGACATTTGCCGTTGGATTTGGACTCATCCAGATGATGTAGGGTGATCTCCTCATCCCCAAACCACTGGCATCCCCAGTTCTTCTGTTGGTGCTTTCCCTAGCGAGACTGCACCACAGGTTTCAGGACAGGATTTCTCCTTGAGGGTCATCACAATCCAGTCCACTGCACAGTGTGTTCATTTACTTGTCCATGTGGCTTGTTTCTTTAAGTATTTCCTGTCTTTGGTGATGATGCTCAAGACAGGCAGTATGTCTCCTCTGGCCTGAGAAAGCTGCTAAGGGATGGGGCGGGGGTGCTGACAGAGTGGGGTGTACTTAAAATTAATGTTGTTTCTGAAACTTCCACTTCTCTGTTCTGGAATTTCTCCATTAGAACTACTCTACAGTCTGTCATGGTTCTCAGTGGGTTTACATGTTGACTTCTTCCATATCATAAACTAAGGACAGAAACTCCTTATGTTCCGTGTATCCTTTCCTATAAACACACTGCAGAATCTTTCATATCATACAATCACTCTGACTGTGCTAAGCTGTGTTTATAAAGATGGGTGTCACAGATGGTATCTGTCAAGTTCATCTTAAAAACAAACCATCTACCTGGCCATGGTGGTGCACAGCAGTTATTCTAGCACTTGAGAATCTGAGGCAAGAGGATTGCTGTGAGTTCAAGGCCAGACTGGGTTACATAGAAAGAACCTGTCTCAAAGAAAACAATAACAATGTGATGATCTAATTTATATTTAAAAATGGATTATAAGATTATACCTATATAAACACCTGCACATGGACATGTATAGAGTGCCTTTTCACAACTACAAAAACTTGGAGGCAACTGGGTCTTTCAAAAATTGAGCAAACTGTGGTGTATTACAGGGGGGATATTGTGCAGCACCGGAAAGGAATGAGGTAGCAACCCATGAGAAGATGTGGGGAAAATAGAAATGCTTTCCTAACTGAAAGATTACATATATTATGATTCCAATTCTATGGCATTCTGGAAAAGGTAAAACTATGGGACAATTAAAATATCAGCGACTGCCAGTTGATAGGATAGTGAATAGATGGTGCTCTGTCTTTATAGCAGGAACACTGTTCAGTGTGGTCCTAGAATGATATGTACTTTTTTATGTTGCCGGGACCTTGGTTCACCACCAAGAGTGAACTCCGGTGCAAACAATTGATCTTGGTTTATTGGGCTGTATCCACGATGGTTCCTGTACTGTAATCAGTGTACCCCTGTCTTAGTTAGAGTTTCTATTGCTGTGAAGAGACACCATGACCATGGCAACTCTCTTAATTGGGGTGGTTCACTTATAGTTTCAGAGATTCAGTCCATTATCACCATGACAGAGAAACATGGTGGCGTGCAGGCAGACATGGTGGTGGCTCAGAGTCCTACATCTTGCAAGCAACAGGAAGTTGATTGACTCCCTCAGTGGTATCCTGAGCATAGGAAGCCTCAAAGCCCACCTCTACAGTGACATACTTCCTCCAACAAGGCCATACCACTCCAACAAAGCCATACCTCGTAATAGTGCCACTCCCTATGAGATTATGGAGGCCAATTACTTTCAAACTACCACAACCCCTCAGGCAAGATGATATATATATGTGTGTGTGTATATATATATATATATATGTATGCCTTCTACCTCTCCATATATACATATATATGAATATACATATATATAAATATATATGGAAATGTAGAAAGTATATGTAAACTTTTCTGTGAGCTTAAGACTGCTGTAAAAATTAAATTAAAAAATTTAAATTGGCTTATTTATATATTATACAAAACAAAACCCCAAAACAGAACCCCATTTTTTTTCTTTTTCCTCCCAGTCAGGCCAAAGATTCATAAACACATTTTGGCAACTAACTCCCACACAGACTTTGACATTCATGCCTTTTCCTTCCTAAGACGGAAACAAGGACTGATATTCAGATTGTTAGAGAAGTGGTATTTCTGGATTAGTGTGTGAAGTGAGCCAGTCATGGGACCAGCATTCTTTGGAGTGCTTATTCTGGATGAAGGGAGAATGCAGCCCTTTCTGGCATGTTCCTTGGGAAGGAGCCAGATTCACAGTCCTCCCTTCCAGGGTCCTACAGCGGGGGTAAGACTTCTGCCCAAGGTTCTAACAAAGAAGGCAGTGTTCCTCATCCGGTAGGACTTCCCAGATGGTGGCCCAGACCTACAGCCTTAGTCTACTGGGACAAAACTTAGTGACTTCCAAAAAGTGAAGTCATGCCCATCTACCTTTGGGTAAATAGCCTGAGTAGATTGGTCACTTTTAAAATAGGGGAGACAATCAGTTCTTTTTGATCACACCGTGAGGTGGCACACAGACAGAAATCAAACAGAAATGCCAGCTGTCGGCAGGTAGTGAAAATACTGGAATGAAAAATGGCCCGTCAGAGACTGTAAGAAAATCCGGCAAGGCTGAGTCAGCCAGCCAGTCAACGGGTCTATGAGAGGCGGCCACGTAGAGGCTTTCCAAGTTGGCATCAGAATAGTTGGAGAAACATGTGCTCCTTGCCATGCTCTGTGGATGGTCTTGTGTCTGTTATGGCTCCTCTCTGGTGGGCACCTTTCCATAGGTGATGAGGAGAGACCAGCTGCTGGCGGTGCAGGCAGAGGGACTCCAAGGATGCTGTAGAGCTGGGAGCAGGGATGTCTCAGATACACTGGGCGCTAGCCTGGCTTCTCCTGCAGGAAGAGGGGGCCTTCCTAGTGCCAAGCCCTGCCAAATCTAGGAGAGCTAATGTTTACAAACCTCCCCTCATGTGGAAACAGGTACGTTCTTAATGAAAGTGCTTCCTGTTAGTTGAAACTGAGGCCAAAAGGAAAATGGGCAATCCTGGCAATCAAGATGCCTTCTCACTTCTGGAAGACTCCAGCTTCATGGAACACTGCCAACAGCTGCTCATCACAGGGACCTAGTAGCAGAGGATAAAATGCCTGCTCCTGGCTGGCTGGACCACATCCCTTCTCTGCAACTGTATACACCAGCCAACTGGCCAGGATGGTGGCATGTCTATGTGTGTGCAATACAAAGGCATATGTGTCAGAGACAGAATCCTTCCGTGGGTTAAGCGTTTATGCAGCTGGCACTACAAAGTGCTGTGACCACTTTATAGGTATGGGAGAGTGAAGGTAGGAGTATGTGGGGTGATTCAGGGCGCGTAAAGAACTAGATGTGTCAGTGGCCTTTAAAATAGGCCTATCCTGAAAGACGCACAGCCTTGAGTAGGACAAAAGGACAAAAACACGATGCAGACCAACGCTAAGTGAAAGGAGCCGGAAAACACACCTAGAGTTGGGGGGGGGAGGGGCAGTCAGAGAGGAGGGGAAGGAAAGAATGAAAATGGAAATCAGGAAGAAAGGGGAGAGACGGGGAGGATACGAAGGCAAAGGCAGAGAAGTAAATGATAGAGTTCCCGACTACAGAGCCGCCCACCGCGTGACGGGCTCCCGTCACCACAGAGCCGCCCTGTCACATGACATGATCCCACCACCACATAGCCGCCCCGCCACACCTTTCTTGCCTGACGGGGCTAACCTTCCGGAACGTCAGCTGAAGTAAATTCCTTTTTGAGTTGCTTCTGTCGGACATTTGGTCCCAGGAACGAGAAAACTAACTAACGCATTCTGCTCACCACCTACGTGCCGGCTCTTCCAGTGACCAGTGAGGAGCTCCTGCCCCAGGTTCAATGTCGGGGAGGCTGGGAGCTAAGGGGTAGTGGGAAGAGTAAGGTTAGTGGCCTGGTGGATGAACTCTGAGGTGTGATGTTACTACTCAGGTGCAGTGATGGATGTAGGAAGAGAAAAGATGGCCTTCCTGTCCACGGACGTACGTGTGGGAGCTTGTGCATACAGTGAGCTGAAGCCCCTTCAGGTCTTGTCAAGGTCTCACTACAGTGTGGCTATGTGATGCAGTAATCACAGAGCTCAGGCTATGGGCTTCCAGCTCTGCCACATTCAAGACATAGGACACTCAGCAAATGACTTGGCTTCCCCAAACTCAGTTTCCTCATCTCTGAAGAGCAATGAGGTAATAAGTCCAACCTCAAAGGGTGGTTGCAAGAGTTGAGGAATCTATAACAATGCCCAGTACCAGCCCAGCACCAGACACAGGGTAAGCACTCATCAAATGTCAGGGTGTTTTGCCTTTTTTTTTTAACTACAAGAACAAAGGTATAAATTGTGTTCTTAGCTTCTGCCACATAGATGCTAAACATTGAGTGACATATAAAGTCCTCGTGGAAGAGAATATACTCACCAACACCACATCTATTGCCTTCTTCCCTCTAATCGAACTCCTTGTTTTATTTAAGTACCACACTTAATATTGAATGTAGGCATACCCTTTTACAGCTTCCCTTGCAGCTAGGAGTTATGGTTTCACCAGTGAGATGTCAGCACTATGCTCTCCTGAAAGCTCTTTAAATTATCCACTCAGCAGGCACAGACCATTTGATCATAGCACTTTCCTTCTTCCTGCCTGACAGATGCATGCGAGGGATGAAATTTCAGCAACCTGATTTCTGCATGTGGTGATGGAAGCTGGACAGACGATGACTGAGTTCCACATGAAGAAGGGGCAGCAGTGGAAGAGTCTCGGGCTGTTTTCCTCTCAGAACTCCCTGCACTGTGTAAGTCGTTGTGTCTTTGATACTCACCACTGATTACAAATTGGAAATGATGCATTTCTCCTTGACCCAGAAATTTGGTGAGGGGCTGGGCTGACTAGTGATGGCAGAATCCTGTGTAGTGGGCAGCTGGTTTCCCCTCTGTTCTGGTCTTTCTATTCTTCTCTCTCCAATGGACTCAGTGGGGCTCCTAAAAGGTATGCCCGTGTCTTAGTCCCTGGAACCTGTGAATGCAGGTTTATCTGAGGAAAAGGTCTTTGCAGACACAGTTAACAAATTGGAAACGAAGAATGCATCTTGTGCATCTTCCAGATGGACCCTAAATCCAACAACCTTCCTTGATCTTGTGGGAGGCAGAGAAGAGACAGTGAGACAGAGGAGGAGGAATATGACCGTAGAGCAGAGATGGGGTGACACAGTTATACACAGTTATACACAGTTGTAGGAAGGCCACAACCCCCAGAAGCTGGAAGAACCAAGGATTCTCCCCTAGAATCTTTACCCTGAGTGTGACCTTCCTGTCATCTTGAATTTAGGCTTCTGGCTTCTCAGACATGAGAGAATACATGCCTATTTCTCTAAGCCATATCCTCTGTGGTCATTTGTTATAGCAACCAGGAGACCCTCCTGCATATCCATTATACGTGGCATCTTAGGTTCACTCTAGGCAGGATTGATACCTTCAACTTTCTGCAATTCCACAATGAATTCTTTTTGAATGGGTGGATGTGTTCTCACATCAGGCTGCACTCTGTGTTCTCCTTTCCCGAGTGAGAAAGAAGCAGACCCTGTGACATTGACATTCCCCACACATTCTGCTTCCCAGACTCTGTAAACAGCTGTATTCCAGGGGCAGCTGCAACCTCACCAGACACAAGAGTGAAACCATTTGTAGCCATCTGGGGGGGACACAGTCAGGTCCTCCTTGCCCTGAGATGTCTGCAAGGTTAGGAATCTAAACACAGATTCCAGTTTGTCAAACTTCCCAAAGCCTGGGCTATATTACATGGTTGCATAACACAGCTCTGTGGATCTCCTGCCTACTCGTCCCTCTACACCACACGAGCCTATGTAAAGAGTTAGGAAGTGAACCGCGGGTGGCCGGAAGCCCAGAGATGGGCAGCAGGAGGGCACAACAGTCTTGGCAGGAGATCTTGAAGACCAAGAGTCTTTTACAGGCTCCAGCACAACCCTGGCTATGTATGCATAGATGGATGGATTTAGTGGCAGGTTATTGCTACATAGCATAAGCCTGAACTTTCAATCCCCCTGCTTCAATCTCCTGTGTGGTGGCATTATAGACACAAGTCACCATACCCAGCTATCATTTAATTTTCAACTGATTCCACAATGGTACAGCAGAGGTATCATCAACATTACATCCACTTCCTAAATACAAGCCACCCAGCCCTGACTTTGTACCTTTGTCTTCCTGGAGTTTTGTTTTGGTTCTGTTCCCAAATAGGGCTGGAAAATTCTCATGCTACAGTTATCCCTTTCCCTCATTCATGCCTACAATAATACTGATAGGAGTTAGAATCTTCCCACTATTAGAATGCAGAGCAGCCAGTGAACCTACAAAGATACAGAGAATATCCAAAGATACAAAGTCCAAGTGGACTCCCACATAGTCTCCCTCCTTTTATTTTATTTATTTACTTATTTATTTTGAGACAAGGTCGCACTAGGTAGCTCTGGCTGGCCTGGGACTCACTCTGTAGACCAGGCTGGCCTCAGACTCAGAGATCCCCCTGCTTCTGCCTTCCGAAGGCTAGGATTAAAGACACTATCGTTCTCATTCCCAGTCCCCTCACATAATCTATCTCACGCAATCTTTTTTCCTTTTCCAGTGCTGGAGATGGAACCCAGGACCTTGTGTATATCAGGGGAGTACTCTACTACTGCACTGCACTACCCAACCTTGTAGTTTTCACTGGAGAAGGAAAGAAAGCTCAGAAGGGTGAGAAGGACAGATTTGGCTCCAGTATTTGCCAGGTCTGCTATTAAAGTTTAAACAGATGGAGTTTCTCTGAGCAGGTCCCCCATCTGCATGAACATGGGAGAGCTGAGAAAAAAGGCAGTTTCTGGCTGGCTAGCTCTCTCTCAAGAGAGGACACTCAGAGATGGCCTCAGAGGTAAGGACCTACTGAAGGGATTTGGTGGCTAAAGGATGTGACATTGAGCCGGAGGCCTGTCTCCACACGCTGTCTCCTCTGCCTGAGCCAGCTCCTTCCAAGGTGTGCAGTCACCAGTGAGGAGCCTGTGAGAACCAGACGGACATTTGTGCTTCCATATGGCTTCTTGTTCTACAACTCAGAAGGGCTGTCACTCGCCAGTAGTTCAACCCAGCAAGATGCTCAGAAGCTAAATGCTTAACTCCCAGTTCAGTAATAATAGACATCTTCCTGGCACTGTCCAGCCCCAGCCTTTTATTCTTGGCTGCAGAATGCAGGGCACCAGTTTTTACCGATGACACCTACGAAACCCTTGGGGGAGGGAATGGGATCAGTTAACTGGGCTTCCTATGGCTGAGAGAGTCCTGTCTACATTTGGAAGAAAACTGGCTTCGAAGATTTGGCCCATGGGGTCTGTGGAAAGGGGGAGGAGAGAGCTGAGGGGTAATAAACTTGACCCTGGAAGGAATATAGATTACCCCTTGCTCAAAAGAGAAAAAGATGAATCAGGTTCTCTATCAAAGAATAATTATAAACATGCTTAATGAAACTGGAAATGATCGTCTTTAATTGTTTCCACTAAGGCACATTGCAATGGGTCTTTGTTCCCTATTAAGCGCTCACTCTTTCTCTGAGTTCTTTTAACCCAGTGTACTGGCCAGAGAAACAAAACCAGCAGGCTGTGTGTGTGTGTGGGAGCCCAGGAACTGGCTCACATGATGGTGGTGCTGGTCAGTCTAAAACCCTTGGGACAGGCTCACAGTTCAGGAATCCGGGAAAGAGGTGATGGTGCTGCGTACTTCCAAAGTTCGTGTACAGACAGAGTTCTCTTTCCTTAGAAACCGCTAGGTTCTTCTCCTCCTCAGGTCTCTAAGGGATTAAATGAGGCCCTCCCACATCAGGGAGAATTATTTGCTTAAAGTCTATGGACTTAAAAGTGTGTGTCCCCTCAAAAACATTTCCCCAGCATTAGTATTTTACTACTACATAGTTGAATACTATGACCTGGTTCAGTCGAGACATAAAATTCACCGTCCAGCATTCTACTATTTTCCCTTGGTCTCACTAAATTATCCAGAGATATTAGATGATTTTATTATGACTGGGCCATCCTTAACATAGGGTGAGAAAAGGAAACAACAATAGATCCTCCCCAGATAGCATAATCTGTCCACGAGAAATACAGTTTCCCTCAAGTGACAAAAAATCAAAAGCTGAGAGTTAGCTGTGTGTGGTGGATCTGAGCACTCAGGAGCAGAGGCAGGAAGAGTTCTGTGAGTTTGAGGCTGGCCTGGTCTACATAGAGCCAGAAAGGAAGAAAGGAAGGGGGAGAGAGAGAGAGAGAGAGAGAGAGAGAGAGAGAGAGAGAGAGAAAGAAGAAGAAGAAGAAGAAGGAGGAGGAGGAGGAGGAGGAGGAGGAGGAGGAGGAGGGAGGGAGGAAGGAAGGAAGGAAGGAAGGAAGGAAGGAAGGAAGGAAGGAAGGAAGGAAGAAATGAATAAATTGCTTGTTATGAGCAATGTAAAGAAGAAGGATGACCACTTTACCTTCACAGCTACAAAGAGGAGGTAACCACAGAACAGCATCCTAATCTATGGCTAAGAGTTTGTCTCAAGGTTAAGCAGGTGAAGCCAAGGCCACTGTGTGTGAGCAGTCTGCACCAATCAGGTGTCTGCAGGAAAGCAGATGCCTCTTCAGCTGTCCGCAGTATAAAGAATTTAACATAAGGGATTGGTGAGGCCATGTGCTAGGGAGAGATGCTGGGAACAAAATACAGGGTGATGAGGCCACACAGAGATTGGCAACAGCAGGAAGCCTCCACCCTTCTGCTAGAGGGGGAAAGAAGTGCCCAGAAGTCACTGGGGGGCCTGACCGTCAAGAGCTAATACTCCCACAGAGATGTTGTACAAGCCACTTAAAGTAGCACAGAGAAAAATAGCCTGGGGTCTCCTTTCTTCCTACCCACCCCACAGCTACCATGATTTTGCCTGTGCCTCTTGCTGACCTCACCCAACCAGCTGGAAGTAGGCAACCCAGGAGCCTGTGAAATGAAGCCAGCAAGGGCTAGTCAAGATGAAGGAACACAGAGCAAAGGAAGGGTGAGGATGAACTCAGGACAGCATGCCCAAGAGCCAGGAATATGTCTTTAGGAAATTGGCAATACAACTGTTAAAGCTCAGCGTTTGCCTAGTACCCAGTGCATGGACTATACATGAAGAGGAGTGAGAGGCTAGGGGTGTGGCACGGTGGAACAAAAAGCAAGGCTCACACCACAAAAGGCTGTCCTGCCATGCCAATGGCTTTGAACTTTGTCCGAAGGAAGGCATCAGGACCCATGAAGAGTTGGAGAACCGTGCCGTTGATCGATTCTTTTGAAAGACCATTCCACGACCTTGTCTGACGTCCAAGAACTGTTAACTCCTCAAGGTAAATAGTGGAGATCAGATGAAGGAGACCAGGGTGGGGCCAGCCTCTCTGGCCTCTCCTCCAGGCAGCATCACTCCTGAACACTGTATCATCTGTTGATATAACGAGGGTCTTTGTTTACTTTGGCTCAGCAAAACTGGAGGAGCAGACCTTTTTACAACAAAATATTTGTTACTAATCTATACAATGGCTGCAGTGGTTGATGAATTAAGGCATCACTCACCTCATTAACGCACTTCCGGAAGAACCCACATCTTTGCAATGTTCCAGACGGTCTCGCCTAGCCTTTGGTTCCTCAAAGCACACAGTAGTTCTTCGGATTTGCTTTTCAACTTTTAAAATACATCAGTGTCAGCTGTCATGGGGTGGTGGAGGTGGCAGTTGGAGGCAGACCCTGAGACTAACTTGAAGTGTTGACACTATGCTATCACAGAGCCAAGAAACAGCCTTAGAAGAGACATTTAGAATTTCTCTCTCCCAATGGTCTCTTCTATCATCAGCAAGACAAGCGAACCCACACCGATGAAGTGACTGATTCCTGGATCTGAAAGTAGTTAGTGGAGAGAGAGCTCAACCCAGACTCCAAGACTAGGACCTCTTCCACCCTCGGCTCATTGCCAAGGTGTCCAGAGCTCATAGGAAGTTGTCTGTCTCAGAACGCATGGGCCAGGTGGTGAGATCCATCTCCCATGGACTCAGGCAGAAAAAGAATCTTATTGGATACATAAATAGGTCAGGAGGAAGCCAATTTCAGTTAAGGGCCATCTAAGGATTCTACCCTGTCATCAGGACTCAAGCACTTCTGTTTCTTGGGTTACTTCCTGCACTAATTCCGTTCAGGTGTGCTCTATCCATGGTAATAGAAGAGAACAACCAAAGGTCCCAGCTTCCTTGTGAATGCTGCTCTTCCAACAATAACAATACAAGTTCAGGACCTGAACTGTACTGGTTGAGTTTAGGTCATATACCCATTGACCAACCAATCACAATTATCATGGGTGAATGGATTACTGATTGGCCAAGTCTAGCCAATCTCTGTTTTGCCTATCCAAGGATCAAAAACTATGTATAGTACGTCCATCAACAAAACACATACTTCTACACTGCTTCGTGAGGGGGATTCTGAGAAATATGTCATTAGGAAGAATAAGGATAGTAACATGTCCAGAATTGGTGGGGGGGGACCCAAAGTCCCATCAATCCAAGAAAAGAAATTGAAGTACTAGTCAGACATAATTGAGATACATCCCAAGCTCTGAGACTTAGTCAAATGGAGAGGCTTTCTAATATTGGGCACATTCTATTGCACAAAATGACCCAATTTAGCAATCACGGACTTCCCAAAGGACATGCACCCACCATGAACTTCAGAGCAGCCTGAGCTACAGAGAGAGATTAAGGCCAGTACGGGATTTTTTTTTTTTTTAATTTTAAAGGGCTGGGGATATAGTTCAATGGCTGAGCATTTGCTCAGCTTGTGTGAGGCCCTAGTTTCAATCACTAGCCATGGACCTCTGCCCCAACCCCAAAAATAAACACCAAAACCCAAGCAGTCATGGAGACCTGATGAAGCTATGTTCACAGTTACATTTCAAAGCCACTACCTCCTCTTGTGGGACACACAGAGAAAGGGGATAAACTTGGTAATTACACACTGCTTTTAATCTAGAAAAAAACGAAAACGAGTGTACGGTGAGCAGGAGGGAGACAGCTCAGTCGGGAAAGTGCTTGTTGTGTAAGTGTGAGGGCCCGAGTCTGATTCCCCAGAGCCCTGTAAAAAAGTGAGGCATGTGAGTATGAACTTGTAACCCCAGTGCTGGGGAAGCAAAGACAGGAGACTCTCGGGGGCCCACTGGCCAGCCAGACTAGTCTATTCAGTTGGTTCAGTGAGAGACCCTGTCTCAAGACTCAGGTGGAGAACTCTTGAGGAACTGACACTCAGGGTTGATCTCTGGCCTCCACGTGTGCATGCAAACATTTGCACCCCCCCCCACATGAATGCATGAACACATACACGCGAGTGTATTGAAAAACTATTAGGTAAAGGGCAAACGGCAAACTTTGAATAACTGTATAACTTGTATTCAAAGATGACAAAATATCTCTTATATAAAGGATTTTTTTGTTTGTTTTTGTTTTTGTTTTTGTTTTTGTTTTCGAGACAGGGTTTCTCTGTGTAGTTTTGGTACCTGTCCTGGATCTCGCTCTGTAGACCAGGCTGGCCTCAAACTCACAGAGATCTGTCTGGCTCTGCCTCCTGAGTGCTGGGATTAAAGGTGTGCGCCACCACCGCCTGGTTATATAAAGGATTCTTATGGTGGAAAGGATAAGTACCACAGTAAATAATAGCCCAATTGCATGAATGACAAATGAATAATAATAATAATAAAATAATAATACATGTATGAAAAATCATTTGCTCTCACATAACTAGAGAACATGAGTGAAAAGAACAGAGACAGCATGTTTACAAGATTGACCGTATCAGAGTCAGCCTCTGGCACGCTGTTGGGAGTTAGGTTGCCAAGGCCTTTGGGGAGGTGGCGCTGAGTGCCTGAGAGGCTACAGCTTTTTAGCAGCCACTCTAAGAAGTCATGGGTGTAACGTATCTTTGACTCAACAGCTCTAAAGAACTGAACTGGGAGAAGAGGTAGCTACAGGCTGTTTGTGATAATAAAATGCTAGAGGCTGAGCTACCCCCATACAGAAGAGTTAGTTGAATATATTACAATGTACTCACTGTTTATGTGACCAAGAAGGAGGAAGGTATATATATAAAACAGTTTCATGTCATCTTTCACTGGCTTTACAGATGGAGGTTTGAAGAATATTCACGAGATGTTAACAATGCATTTCTTTCTCTCCCATCTATACCTTGCTAATCACAAATGGCCATGGATGGAAATAATAGTGTTCAAAAAAGGAATGCTAGCCTGCATGCTTAACAGGGAGCTTCCCTCTGCATCCTTCTCTTCCCCTCCTGGGAGAAGGCTGAATGTGAGAGCAGGCCTCTGATGTCCTGGTGGGTGTCCATGCCTGGCTCCCCTGGGTCTGAGAGAGCCCCCAACACGATGATAAGCAAGCCTGAGCCAAATAGGAGGCTTTTGATCTTTAGGCCTGGGCAAGAAATCCCCAGGTTGTGCTAAGTCTGGCTTTCTGTTTCTGCGTTCAGAAAAAAGGCCTTTTTTATAGACAGACTGCAAATTTCCCTTTTACTTTCAGGAATATAGTGTTTCTTAAAAACTCCCCACTGTCTTTCCCCCACACATACATCTGAGCTTTTATGGAAAAGAGAAAAATGGGAGGACGGGCGAGTGGGTATCCGTTGGCCTAATTTGTCTCCAGATCCTATCTGGTGTGGGCTGGAGGCCGGCTGCTTTACATCACCCTCTGCGTTCTGCGCCTCCCGATAAGATTCCCTGCTGGCTTCTCTGCTGTCCAGGGGAAGAGGCTCCAAGTCTAGCGGAGCCCTTTCATGTCCGACTGATGGAGCCTATGTTTGTTTAGGCTCTGTCACCCTGAATCCACGTCAACGGCCGGCATATCACGGCCCCACCCCGACGGAAAGATCAACTGATGCCATGCTCCTCCCTCCTATTAGGTCCACTCTAGGGCTCCTGAGGAATTTAGGAGACGTGAGCCAGGGCTTTGTGGTAAGCTAGCAGAAAACAAAACAAAATAAGACAAACACACAAAACAACAACAACAACAAAACAAGCCCCAAACCCCCAAACCAAACCCGCGGTTCAGGTATACACGGAGTCGACGTATCTCTTTTTTCCAGCCCTTGCCGTCCATCCTTAGGCGCCAGTCACAGCCCGTCCCGCTTGCCTGCATTTCACTTCGTTTCATTTCGCAAGCTAGACGGTTCATTTTTTCTGATCGTGGCTCATCTGGATGGAATTGCCGCATCATCCTCTCCCACCTGATGGATAATTTCCTGCGTTGCGTGTTGCAAGACAATCTGGTGAACACTCCTTCCTCCCGCTGAGCCAAAACCTTTCATAAGCTTTCAGTCCTTCGCAAGGGATCCTGCCTGGAAGCTGCAGGCGCTCAGAAGAGGATGGATGGCTCCTTAGCTCTGACACCACCACCCCCCTTAATTTCTAAGTGCCTGTTTTGAGCTTTATCAGGACTCTTAGGTCTTGTTGAAGTCAGAAATCAAGGATAATATGTCTTTATAACTCCCCAGTATCCTGGAGGTTTTCTGAGGGGCTGCACAAAGGTGCTGGGAAACCTACATGCATTGCGTCCCCATCTGTTTATAATATAAAGGCCCCCTGCAAATGGGATGAGCCCAGTTTATGAAGTGCTCAGAAATCCTCAAAGAACGTTCATTCCTCTCTCCAAGTCTCCCCATGGCTAGCAGGCCTGCAGCAAGGAAAGCAGGTATTCTGCATAAGGGGGTGGCTAGGCCTTCTGAGCTCCAAAGAGCTGTTCCCCCAACTCCCAGCTCCTCTCTACCTCCCTCATATATATTAGGATTTTTCCTTCTAATTATAAATACTGTCTGTGTTTGTGTTGAAAAGAGCCACATATTAGGGGAGTAGGGTATAGGGGCATTAAAAAATCCATCAAGAACTTCTGGGACCAAGTTACGTACCCCTTTTATTGACTGTGGCAATGGTTTCACAGACGGACGCATACCTCAGAATTTACCAAGGTGATACTCTACATGCATGCATTTGACTTCAGGCCAGTTATACCCTCCATAAAACTGTTGAACAAACAAAAACCTTTGTCCAACCCACGCCCAGCCAAGAACCTCTTCTATTGCCTCGTACTATTATGAATAAATTGGGTTGTTAGGAAAAAGCAACACGCAACTCCAAATAGTTTAGGCTCTGGAAAATCTCTCTAAAGTGAGCTGGGTGTGGTGAGTGCCTTAACCCCAGCTCTCAGAGAGGCGGAGGCAGGAGAATCACTGTGAGTTTGAGGTTGACTTAGTGAGATCCAGGGCTACAGAGTGAGACAATCTGAAAACAATCCTCCTAAAGCAGCCAAGGATCTTGATTTGTCTCATTACTTAGGCTACGCTCAGAATTTGGGACCCTAAAGTCAGACTCTGCTTGTGGGAAAACAAAGATATAATAAGGCTGGTCTGCGTCAGAGGAGATGGTGAGAAAACTCTATATCAGAAAGTATTTAAGATGAGGCTGGATGCAGGAGACAGCTGTGGGTTCTCCCTCAAGGAATCACTACAGCTTGAAGGCGTCTCACGGTACCACCTTAACCGTTATCATAAGGTTTAGCTGTCCGCAGCTCTCACATCCTGTGATTTAGGTGATATTTATGGGCTAGTAGGCTAAAATTTCAAAAAGTGTCTGTGGATTGAAAGAGCAGAGAGGAGGCCAAAAAAAAGTGACTGTTGCTCAAATGGTGAGATATTGCCTTCTCTCTTTCACAATTGAAAGCATACTTTTTGCTAATGTCCTTAAATAAAATGTGAAAGCTATTTATGGTTGTAAAGCTTATGGTGAATATTGAAGAGAGACAGTGGCTTACACAGGCAGTGAGGAGTCACCAACAGGGTCTAGGGTCCCACCAGGCCTTTATTTTCTTTCCATGGAGAGTGCTCAGGAACGGAGCAGGAGTTACAAATCGAGTACAGTTTCCACGGTATCATGACCAGACTGGCTGCTTGCTGGCTTAAGATTCATGCGTCAACCAACTATGCTTGGTTATAGCACGAATCTTAAAAGGTCTTATTAATAAAAACAAACCTGAAGCCAGGTATTGGGGTGAATGCTGGAAGATCAGAGAAGCAGAACAAGCCACAGCTTCCTCACCTCTCCAATTCCTCAGCTGATCCTGTTTCCTCAGACTGGAAGCCTCTGAGTCCTCATCCAAATAGATTTCAGCTGAATTGCTGCTCAAAAGCCTAAAAGCTTAATCAGGCTCTAGTTCCTGGTTTTTACACCTTATATATACCTTTCTACTTTCTGCCGTTACTTCCTGGGATTAAAGGCGTGTGTCACCATGCCTGGCTGTTTCCAGTGTGGCTTTGAACTCACAGAGATCTGGATAGATCTCTGCCTTAAGAAGGGTAGGATTAAAGGTGTGAGTGCCACCATTTTCTAGCCTCTATGTCTGTCTAGTGGCTGTTGTTCTCTGATCCCAGATAAGTTTATTAGGATGCACAATATATTGGGGGACACAATATACTATCACACTTGGTGCTTAACCTCACCCTCTGAAGGAGGAATACAGCTTGTCAAGGTCATGTAACAGCAACAACAATAAATAATCGCAGAGCATGTATTTTGTGCCACGGACTCTGCCAGCTGCCTTGTATATATCAATGCACTTTAAGCGCACAGCACACCTTGGCTTCCACTGAAGAGGAGGGCACTAAAGAAAAAGAGAAATAGTCACTCATTCTAGGACAGACATGGGAAGTGAGAGTCTGCGATTCACAAAACAAAACGTGTGTCTTTCTAGAATGAGTGTAGCCGTGTGTGTGTGTGTGTGTGTGTGTGTGTGTGTGTGTGTGTGTGCGCGCGCATGTATGTGTGTGTACGTGTTCATGTTTTGTGTGTGTAACTACAGTAAGAGGTCTGTTTAACTTCCACAAAGAAATCTGAATGAGAGTTGAGTCTGACCCGAGGCTTTCACTCCATCAGAGCCACAGACTGTCCCCTCATCACACCAGCCAGTTTGACTGACAGCTTCCAATGCCCTGTGAGGAGCTGGACCTATAGTTCAGAATGGATGTTCCAGCACTCACCAAGCTACAGGAGTGAAGATGTGCCCTACACCTGGACCATCTGAGACCCGCCCACTGGGACATGGGATTGGCCCAGCATCGAGCACGTGAACAATGGAACGAATCAGGAGCCTCCCTTGAGGGTATTCATTTATATGTTCAGAGATGAAAGACTCTCCAGTTTCTTTGGAAATTTTCACTAGGAGTGATACACTTGAAGCTGAGGCCAGGCTCCACTTACTCTATTCTGCCAGCGGTAGCCATGATGGGAAATGCTGAGGCCAGAGGGACGCAGAAATGGGGACAGGGATGCAGAAGGATAAAGAGAGACAGAAGAGGCCAGCGTTTAGTTTTAAGGCCCACCCAGTTCCTACCTTTACTAGTTATGTGTACCAAGAAATTTATTTACTGGCACACCCTGGAAATATTCTCTGTCCTTTGTGATTTTATTTTACTTATTTTAGTGTCTTACAGGATTGGGGATTGAACCTAGGGCTGCATTCCTATTCGGTAAGACCCTTGCACTAAGCTGCTTCCCCAGCAGCAGAAAAAATATTAAAATCAGCCAACTGTGGTGGCTTACAACGGTGATATCAGCATCTGAGAGGTGGAGACAGGATGATTGTTAATTTGAGACCAGCCTGAGTTGTGCAGAGAGCTCCTGGCTTAATGTAAAAATAAAAACAGATTTAAATCCCATTTCCTCCAAATTAAATAATAAGCCTTACACAAGCATAAGATTGTAAGAGACTATGGTTGTGACCATTTAAGTACTCCAGGAGATTTTTGTGTCCTTTTTTGTCTGTCCGTCCGTCTGTCTGTCTGTCTGTCTTTTAAAAGTGGGTCTTCCCATGGGAATGTAGTGTCATTAAGGATAGTAGGGACAGTAGATCAAGAGTGTATGGAACCTCTAGGCTCCTGCTCACTCTTTGCCAGAGCCATTGACCCTCCTGGGGCCTCTGGCCTTCCTTCTGTCCTGTTCCTTTCCCTGTTTTCTTGGGATCTTTTTCCTCTTGTACAAACGTGTTTGTGTCTGGGCTCATTTTTGGCATAACCCAAGGAACCATAAATAATTGTCTTGTCACCAAGATGAGTTCTGGAAAAAACTGAAAGAAGACAGCTGTCATGCTCCTCTCCATTTGGCTAGGTTTTCCCGAGGTTTTGTCTTAGACCCTGTTGACTTTGGGGATGAACGGCACCCGTGACCACTTGTTTCTTCCAGAGTTGTCTGCTGGTCATGAACTTCCTGGTCCAGATAGTCACTGTGTCATTCGAGACCACAGTGACAGAACCAGGGGAGCGGAGATATGAGCTGGAGACAATTAGTGAAATCCACTGGGCTTGGGATAAGAATAGATTCTGCATGGAGCTGACTCCCTTTGACCACAAACTTGAGCAAGATCAGCAAAAGTCAGGCAACATTCCAGAATTTTTGCCTTAAACCAGAATGCATTCGGATGTTCCCTACAAGATTTGCCTCAACCAAATACATTTTAAGATAATGTGGGTTTTTTTTTTTT
>CABHPQ010155845.1:0-14794 GCA_902168405.1 Peromyscus aztecus | reverse complement strand
CTTCAAGTCACTAAGCGAACCAGAATAGTGCTTTATTGTAATCATAGAAATGGGAGTAAATCTATTTGCCAACTCAGCTGTTAAAAGTCATTAATCCATAGGACTTAGCCACATTTCCTCCTCCCTTTAGCTGAAATTCAGAGGACTTTCAGAGTGAATATCACACTGTTATGTACCTTGGTAGAAAGAAAAAAAAAGTATTTAAGTGTAAAAAGTTTGGCTAATCATTTAAACAGTATGATAGCAGAAATACCACAGGCAGCTTCCAATTGAATAAGCTTACTCCCTCTTCTTCTCATATAGACCTGGACCTGTTGCTTTCTGAGGCTATAAATCCGGTAATCCGGCTTTGCTGCATAAGGAAAGAACACAAGTTTAGCAACTTTAGAGCCCACAAAAAAATTCAGACTGACTCTTAATGGTATTCCTTACTTCCTTTTCTGTTTCTTTGCCAGTGTACATTCTGAAAATTACAGTCCTTTATCTTTGAGGCAGAGATCTTAGCTTCTACTCAGTTGTGCTTTAAATACAACTAAAGCTACTTCTGAATGCCACATGTCTACATTCGCCGGGTAGTTGAACACATGGTGTTTTCTGTTGCTTTAAGGACAGTTTTCTCCTCTTCTTTCCTCTGTCTTTGCTTTTTTTGCAGTGCATCACAGGTTATATATATGCTTCCTATTTGTTTTCTTTCCTAGCTAGCTCCAAAATATAGAGGTTACCAGTACCTCAGATTGGATTCTTGTCTGCTGGGTACAGAAATTTTTGAATCATTAACTGCTTCAAAAAAGAGTATTTATTCAAGTTTTCTCCACCTAGAGTATTTAACACTGAACTCCTCTTACTAATCAGCTTATTGCATCCATTTTATACTGTGCAGTCATGAGGCGTTTGAATATGACAGTCCTATGTTCTTTCATCTGATACCTCATCACCCAATTGAAACAAAGAAACAGTAAGCTTGCTAGCACTAACTGAAAATGAACAATGATTTTAGTTTCTTTTTTTGTTTTGTTTTTTGTTTTTCAAGACAGGGTTTCTCTGTGTAGTTTTGCACCTTTCCTGGAACTCACTTGGTAGCCCAGGCTGGCCTCGAACTCACAGAAATCCGCCTGCCTCTGCCTCCTGAGTGCTGGGACTAAAGGCGTGCGCCACCACCGCCGGGCTGATTTTAGTTTCTAACAGTGAATGTTAGCAACACAAAACAGCAAACATATTTATTATGACACAGGATGAGCAGCAACAATCCATTATTAACCTTTGAATTGGATGTAAAATTGTATCAGAGCTACAGTTTAGTGTGAATTGCGTAGCTGTATAGTCAAGTAAGTGCTGCTTACTGGAAGGGTTTAAGGAAGTCCTTCTGAAGAAAACTTGTAAGATGAGCTTGTCTGAAAGAGGTAATATTTCCTATGGGACAGACTTTATTCCTTCAAGTTTATGTAATGATATCCGAAAGTATCATGTGATCCCATCAGAAAGAGGGCCTCCAGGGAGGTAGTTAAGATTAAGGCAATGTATAAAAGTGGGTCTTGATGTAAAAGAACAGATATATTTGTGTGAAAGGAGTCAACACAGATCTATCTGCATCCTAGGAGCCAGGCAGCAGCTGACTGCCAATCAGAAAAAGAACTTCTGTTCAGCCCTGGTCTTTCAACCTACATAATTGTGAGAAAATACATTTGTCTTTTCTAAGCAAATTGTACTTTGTTTTGGAAGTCCAAAGTAACTGATACATAGGGAATATTAGAAAAAGTCTGCAATTATTTCTATATACAAGGCTAGGCTTGGTGAGATTTCTAAAATTGAATGTGTTTTGGATAGTGAAAAGTCACAAAGGTATTTATGACTTTAATCTCACAATTTAAAAGCAGATACAATTTCCACATATAAAACAAGCAACCTTTGCAAAAAAAGATACAACTGGACAGAAAAATTAAAAACAAAAAATTAATGGCAATTGTGAAACTGATTTGTTCAGACCAAAATGCTTCTGACTTAGCAACAGGTGCCTTGGGTCCCATTTCACATGTTGGTGATGTGGAAGAGCTAGTTGGAAAAGAGAGAGCCATAGGCAGGCAGACTTTATACTTAGAGGAAGGAAAAACCAATGTTCAAATAATCCAATGCTTATTAATTCTTAAAGAACAGGCAATGAAGATATGGGAACTGGCCTTCATGATTTTCAGGAAAACTTCCATAAAATGGCTTCTGCATGCATAGCTAGGGAAAAGGTTACTGCCCACTGCCACATGAGAACACTCTTCGGTTGTGTTCTAGAATTATAATGGGACTTGTGCAAAGATGTGTGGGCAGGCACTTGTTCTCACCCCTTCTTGCAGTGTGTGTCCCAAGATTGGATTTCCTGGAAAAAAAATGAGCATAGAGAATGACATACATCTTCCATTCTGCTCAACCAGGAAAAATAGTTTCATCTCACAAAACAGGTGGGTGGTAAATAAAGTAGTGAATCAAACAAACAAAAAAACTGTAATCTAAAGTTAGCAAAACAAAATTAACCAATATACAGTGCACGGAGAACAGCAGGGAATCTTAGATTGGGATGAAAATTTTAGCCCCTTTTGGCTCAGGTCTCTCCATTTGAAGAGGTATTTCCCTTGTCAGTTTGAAACCATGATTAATTAATCCTAGGTATGAAATAGCAAAGTCCAACTATGATAGGCACTTGGCAGTTGTGAGAAAATTTTAGATTCCTTCCTCACCTCCAACTTGATTCAAGTGGCAGTGACAGATGTGTGCTGTGGATGAGACTTGATCTATAACAGAACTATAAATCATCAAAAACATCTGTCTGTGAGCCCCCAAAGTAATCTCTAAAACACAGTATGATTCTTTTAGCTATTAAAAGAAATATGTGATATTTAAAATTAAAACAATAATACTTATTGAAAGTTTTAATATGTCTTCCAAAATGTCAAGTAATATTATTTATTTTAAAAGTACTACTTCTTCTGAGAATAGAAAAACATTAAAAATTAAGTCTAGCATACATGTGAAATCCTGTTAATATCCACTTCTTGGAAGTGCCTCTATTCCTTTAAAATTTCCCTTTAAAAAAAAAATCGCTTCCATATTATGAGGTTTCTAGCCCCAGCCTTTCAGCTTTGTGACTATTCTCCGTGTCCCAATTTGTAAATGTTCATTTGTTTATAACGGTAATTTCTGTCACAATGCATTATATGGATGGCCTCACTCAAGGCCAGCTGTCCAGTGGGGCTGTCTTCACTTCGAGGGAATTGGTTAGTTGGTAGAATGAGGGCACTTTGCTGCACCACAGCACTGAATTGTGTTTTCTGCATGTGCCTGAACACATTTCATTATGTTCATTCATATCCACTCATTCAGATTAGGACAACACTATTGCCCTGGTAGTCTCCCTGCCCAATGCCCATGGTAATTCTGCCTTCTCAAACTGCTCAAAGAAAATAGTTTATCATTTGTTATTTGTCTTATGATTTGTTAGTTGTCCAGTGTTGTGAATAGCTACAATGTGCCATCTGTCACACACGAGATAAGGGTGCTGGTCAGGCTCTAGTTATGTTGAAGGGAAAGGGGTAAGAGCATGAATTTAGGGGCTCCAACAGGGTCCCCTGAATCCCGCCCATCTGCCTCTCCTTTGTTCCTGCATGACTTCAGCACCAAGATTCTGTCCTGGTGGAGGTCCTGTTGTGAGTTCCCTCAGTGATGTATTATTACCAGTAATAAGAAATAACCCGCTCCTCCACAAGTTGCATTTGGTAATGATGTTCATCACTACAGAAACAAAACCAGAACAAATACATGTATTGTGTAGCTTCAAATGTACTGGAGTCAACATAATATATTGTTTGAGGAAATTACTTTTTTACTTAGGATTTTTTTTTTCATTTTGAAATTTACACAGTGGGGAATGCCTTTCTTGTTTTCTTGTACTCCTTCCAGTAGTTATTATTAAATTGCCTATTTCCTTAAGAAATTTTTAAATTTTCTTTTTCTTTTATATTTATTTTTTATTTTATTTAGTGTGAGTGTGTGTTTGTGTGTGTGTGTGTGTGTGTGTGTGTGTGTGTGTGTGTGTGTGTGTATGAATATGACAGATAGAAGAGAAAAGAGTATAAAACTCCCTAGAACTGGAGTTGTGGGTGGCTATGAGCTTATGCACTACTCCTTGTGGATCCTGGGAACCAAAATCAGGTCCACTACAAGCAGTTTATCCTCTTAACACAGACCTTGCTCTCTCTAACCTCCTAACAATCTTATTGTTCATCTTCAGAATTTCAACTTTACATATTTTTCTTCATTTTGTCAATTACCCTATTCTATATAACAGTTTGTTTTCATTTTATTGGCCTTATAATTGACCCTAAATGTAACATTTATTTCAGTAAAAATTATACAGACTTCTAAAAATCCATTTTAATAAGTGGTAAAAAAAATTCACGAAGTGAAATGTCCATTTTTATGTAGCTGAGAATGTAAACAAATATGAGATTGTTTTTCTGCTTTCTATTGGAGCCACTGAGTGTGGTGGCTTGGTGGCCCATGCCCCTTAGTCAGAACTGAGGTTGAGCCCTGTAAGGATAGGGCTCAGATTAGGCTTCAGGTTGTTGGAATGGTCACATGTTTACCAGCTTCTAAATTAATGACTAACCTTTGTATTTTGTGTTTGAATGGTTCTGCATAATTTCATTGTGCTTAGAAACAAACAAACAAAACACCATAAAAAAATGCTCCCCGTCTTTGGTAGAATTAGGACAGAGAAGCTGCCTTGCCATCCACTGGAGAGTTCTGGGCATTCAGCAGCTCACACTGCTTCTCTAGAGACTGTGTTTGCCTCACTCCACAGTGCTAATGAAGTGGAATGCATTTCACCTCACTCCACCTTTAAAAATCAAAGTTCAAATGTCCATATGAGACTCTTATGAAAGGCGATGTCTTTTCTCCCTTCACAGTGGGGGTCTCCTCTTTGGGGAGCATTCTGTTCTATTAATTATTGTGCTTCAATGCCATTATTATTCATAGGCTCACATCTCTACATACTTGACTTAACACTGAGCCTGCAATTAATACTAATAAGAAGCAGCCAGAGTAGTGGGTGAAATTTCTGCTTTTGCCCACCTACCCCACCCCCTTTTCTTTCTCTGTTCGGCACACAATGAACAAAAATTCTTTTATTCAAAATTCAACGTTTTGCACTTCCAGACAGAATTTCATCTGCTAGTTTTTAGGGGCAGTGCTGGAAAAATGCAGTACCAGTGTTATTCCAAGATCTGAAAAACCTAATTAATCTGTTATATTTTTTAATATAACCAGCACTCTGGGGACAGGGAAACTCTTTATTCACTGTTGTGGAGTTAGTTATTACAGAGATGGTCCCATATTGAAATAGTTGCTGATTCTTGAGTTCATGTAATATGATGAGACAGAATTTTTAAAGCAAGCAGTAGAATATACGCACTCAAGAAATCCCACTTTACAGTAGCCAACATTCAAAGCTGCCATATACATTAGGAAGTATAATCCTAACAGTAAAATATAAACAATGAAAACAGAAGCAGCAAGAAATGGAAATTTGCTCTTCATTACTAACAGAAAATCTGCTGGCACTGATTTACCTGAATTCTGGTAATATATATATATATATATATATATATATATATATTATATATATAAAGCCACATATATATATATATATATATATGTATATATATATATATAAAGCCACATTCTAGTTTTGGCTTTCTTGTCATGATAAAACCATGATGGGTTTGAGATATTGTTTCTTATTCCAAACTGCATGACAGTTGATACAACTTCATGTATACACTTGTACTGGGTGAAGATATAGGGGAAGGAGGCCATCAAACTTTATCTTGTTTAATTTTGTTGTTTTTTTGGTTTTTGTTTTTTTTTTTTAAATTAGGATATTTAAAAAGTGCTTCTGCATTGCCTCCAACTACCCTATTTAATACCTAGACTTCCCACATCCTCCTCCAATGCCTAGCCCAGTGAATAACCATGGCTTCTTCATCCATGCCTCTTCCACAGTTAGCAAGATCTAGCCTGAGTCTCACCACCAGTACCATTCCTGAACCCTGAAGGACCTCTAGGCTTTAGCCAGGATCTCTTCTACTTATTCCTCAAACCATAGGACTGTCCTCTGTTACACACACAACTGTTCTACCCAGACCTATCTATCACCACAACCCAGGCTTGGAACAGGAAGCATATCCTAATACCATCTCAGTCTGCTCTGCCCACCTGGCTTTATTCTATCCAAGCCACTTCCAACCTCTAGAACCAATCATCTTTCACATCATCTATTTTCCCCAAACCTTCTCCATCCACAACAATCTCAAAACTAACAAAGGAAGTTCACATGCCAATATTTCCTTGTAGGAATACCAACAATATGAAAGATCAAGCCAGTATCCTTTCTTCAAAATCTACTGTATAAATGCTTGAAAATTAGAATTAGTTAGAAAAATTCAAGGACACAGTTGTTAAAAGAAAAATAAAAAAATATTCTCAAAGAATCCAAGGAGTTTAAAGAAGACACAACCTAATTACTCAATGAAATCAAAGGGAAAGAGCTTATGGAGAATAAATGCCTTACTGATGTCCAAGAAAATACAACTATAAAGCTGATGAAAATGGCAAAGACAATCCAGGATGTGAAAATGGACTGTAATAAAGAGGTAGAAACATTGAAGAGGATTCAAGCTGAAACACAAATGGAATGAAAACACCCAATAATCCAATTAGAAATCTCAATGGGAAACCTTACACGTAGAATGAGCCAAGAAGAAGACAAAATATTAAATGTCAAAGATAAACAAAGAGTATCTAGACTAAATATGCAAGGAACATGAAAAAAATTAAATACACAGGAAAAGAACACACAGAGCATTTTGACACCATGAAAATAAAATCAAACCTTTAAATTATAGGCATGAAAGAACAAGAATAATCCCAATCAATGATGTAGACCAGATAATTAACAAAATCATAGAAGAAAATAGGCTCAAACTAAGGAAAGATACACTCATATAAAAATGAGAAGCACATTGAATAACAAATAGACAACACCAGAAAGTAGAATTCCCATGACATATCACAGTTAAAATATTAGGTACAAATAAAGAAACATTAGGTATATATAACAAAGAAAGTATATTGAAAGTGACAGGAGAACAAAGCACAAGTCCCATGTAAAAGAATAACAGCTGATTTCTTAGTGGAAACTTTGATAGGCAGGTAGAACAATGTATGCCAAGTCCTAAATGACAATGATGGCCAATGAATACTACAATAGCAAGAAAAAATATCTGCTACAAATAATAAGAAAGCAAAAACTTTCCACAGTATAAACAGCCTTAAAAATTTGTATCCGACAAGCCAAATCTTAAGACAACATAGGAAGCATTATTTGAGATTTCAGGTTGAAGAAGAGAATTAGCATAGTATAGATAATGTGGAAAGAAATATGAATTCATAACTACTAGAACTCAAAATACCACTGAGACACAAACAACAACACCAAAAATCAACAGAACAATGACACTGACCAAAATTAACACACACATTTCAATAATAACTAAATATCAAAAGCCACAATTATTTAATCAAAAGAAGCAGGCTGAATTGATCGAGAAACACAATCTAACTATTTTTTGTTTACAAAAAAAATTCATCTGAATTTTAAATATAAGCGTCATCTTAGAGTAAACTAACTGATTAAAAAATACTCCAATCAAATGGACTAGGAAGAAAGCAGGCATCACTACCCTAATATCAGACAAATATACTTCAAACTAAAACTAATCAGAGGAGATAAAGAGGGAATCATCATTCTAATTAAGAGAAAAGTTAACCAAGAAGATGCTACTATCCTAAAACTATATGCAATATACTCTAGGGGGCCAACATAATTAAAACATCTATAACTGGATCGAAAGACACCAATTAACATCAATCAAGATTAGGTGATTTCAGTATCCCACGTTTTCAAATAGACACATCATTCAGATGAAAAAACAATAGAAACAAATAGAATAACATCAGAATTATTTGATGTTATATATTAAATGTTTTAATGTAATTAATTTAATAAATTAAATATATTAATAATTAAATTAACAGATTTCTACAGTATATTGTATCTAAACACTCACACTTTTCTGATGAGCCACATCTTATGAAAAAATAACTCTTTACCAATTCAAAAAGATTAAAATCACTACCTGCATCCTGACCACAATGCAATAACACATAAAATTTACAGCAATCTCTACAAATATCTAGTCAACACCCAAACTCTTATAGATTGAACAACTCATTACCGATTGATTGATGATATATGTGTCAAAGCAAAAATAGTTTAAAATCTTAAGATATATTACAGAACCATGGTAATGAAAGCAATATTTTATTAGCACAGAAAAAAGGACATGTAGAAATATCCAGGATATATAAAATTTCAGAAAACTGTAGTGGTGTTTGCTCCGCCCATGACCCTGGGCTAAAGTGTGAGTACAAAGGAGGTGGTACTTCCTGCTCTTGTATGTGATATCTGATAAGGAGCTTCTCTCTGCTCCAGCCTGCAAGGTGGATTCAGTCCCAGTGAGATCAGAGGATGACTTCTGCTATCTACTCCATTCTGTAATTGTGAGTATATTGGCTCGATTTATATCTTAGTAATTTGTTACCCATTTAATAGATTCACATGGCTTGTGAATTCACCCCTTCTCCCTGCTCCTTATCAGAGGTCACTTACCACATCGGGAAGCACCGCCTTCTTTGGGCCCTATAGCCCAGGGTCATGGGCTGAGCAAACACCACTACAAAAAGCAATGACCCATTTGAAAGATGGGTCTGGGAAATGAACAAAGTTCTCAAAAGAAGGGAAAAATGGCTAAGAAATATTTAAAAAAAAATCTTTCTTAGTAATTAGGGAAGTGCAAATCAACACAACTTCAAGTTTTCATCGTACTGAAGTCAGAATGGCAAAGGTCTCCAAAACAATTGCAGACACTATAGGTGTTGTGGGAAAAAAGACTCGTTATTCACTGTTGGTGAGATTGCAAACTGGTTCAGCTCTTGTAGGAATCACTGTGAAGAACTCACAAAAATTAAAAATAAATACACAATATGACTCAGCTATACCTCCTTATCATATGCCCAAAGGACCCAACATCTTATCCCAGAGATACTTTTTCAACCATGTTCACTGTTGCTTTATTACAATCTAGCTAGGAAACGGAAACAATCTAAATGTCCTTCAACTGATTAATGGATAATGAAAATGTGGTACACATACACCCTGTAATACTATTCATCTGTAGCAAAAAAAAAAATGAAATCATGAATTATGCAGGTAAATTGATGGAACTACAAAAGATCATATTGAGTGAGGTAACCCTGACACAGAAAGAAAAAAGTTGTATGTCCTTCCTCATCTAGGTACACACATCTTCTGATATGAGAACATAGCCTAAAATAACCAAGGAAACCAGGAAATTAAAAACATAGTCAGGAAAGGAGAATTGGGGAATAATATAAAGCTGAATCTCAGGGTACAAGTGATCTGAACAGGGAAATGAGAAAAGGACAGTGCTCTGTAAAGAGAGGGAGTTAAATACAGGAAAAAGGAAGGAAAGAAGCTAAAACAACTTAAGGCTATTTGGAAGGTCATAAGGTGTCATATTATTAACTATATATCTAAATAAGTATAACATATAATTCTACATATAAATATACATATATAGTTTTAATAAACTTGTCTCATCTCGGCTGCCAATGCTCCTTCTAAGCACCAAAGACCACCTTAAAAAATACTAGACACATGAGACATGAGATTTCCTTTTTTGAGTTGTTTGTCAGAAGTTTTCAAGGGACTCCCAAAACATGCAGCCTATTTCTATTGCCCTTGGTTACCAAGCCCCACCTTAGAGGTAGGCAGTCAGTCCCTTTTACTAAAAACACTATGCACTTCAGAAACAGGACGATGAGCATCTAAGCTGGAAATGATCTGGAGTATTCCTCTCTAAGGACTAGCTTTTTTTGGAACAAGAAGGCACCATGCAAGTTTCTAAAGGATGGAAGCAAACCAAAGTTCTATCCAGCTATGAAGCCTATGAACCATATAAATTACCAGCATGGTATGATAAATCAAAGGGTGTGGTTGTGGCACACACACCTTGGTAATAACCAACAACTCTGTAAGTGGTCTTAAGACCCACTCAACAAGAGAGAAACCTTATCTCATACTGGAAACACAGCTAACTAATTGGTGCTAGTGAAATCATGATCAATAAAGGCAACTCTACACATACTAGTTTACTAAACAAGCATAATCACTAACAAAAATCTGAACATTTATCATTATACTACAAATAAGTGTAACCTTCACCTCTCATTAAGGAAACTTCTCTGCAACCAATGGAGACCTCTACAGAAAACCGTACCCAATCAAACTGTAGAGTTGTGGAACCCAGTCTTAATGGATACAGCTATAAAAGTCTAAGGATTAGGGAACAATGGAGAAGAGGAGGAGGAAAGAGTGTTAAGAGCCTGAAGATCTGTGAGACCATGTCTTCTGGTAATCTCAGAAGCCACACTCATAAAGCCTCATTAACATGACTACCTAAATATGAGCTGAACAAAGACTATAACAGTGGATATGCCAAAGTGGGCAGGAAAAGCCTATGAGACCTCAACCTTATACAAAGAACTACAGGCAAATATGAAATACTGAGAGTGCGAAACAGCCTTCCTCAGGAGAGAGCCCACCAACTGGTTATTCAATACCAAATGGTCTTCCCTGTTCTCATAATATATACATGCAAATAACATTATATAGACTGAGCAGGTTATATTTAAGAATATATATGTATAATAACATTATTGAAAAAAGAGGTCATAAATTTGAAAGAGAACTGGGAGATGAATATAGGACAGTTTGAAGTACTGAAAGGGAAGAGGGAAATGCAATAATATTAAAATCTCAGAAGTCGGAGAAAAAAAAAGGAGAGCCCCAAGAGGCTTTCTTTCCGCTCCTAATTAGGAATTGGATCTCTAATTTGCCATAAACGCAAGTGAGATTTGGTGTAGAAACTATTGTATAAACTGTTGTGGGACGAGCTAAAAAAAGGAAGAAGGGAGCAAAGTCTGGAAGTGACGTTTCCCAGCAAAGAACATCTTCTTTAGCATTCACGTCTTCCCACTGGATTCCTTTATTTCAAAGTTGTCTTCATTGAAGCTCCAGGTCAGTAGTAGAAATTTTGCTTATTATGAAGTACTTGGTTGGATCCCTTTAATAAATAAAAGGGCCAGGCGGTGGTGGCGCATGCCTTTAATCCCAGCACTCAGGAGGCACAGGTTACCTTTGAACTCTGGCAGCATTCTAGATGGTGTAATTCTTGTTGCTGAGTTGAATATGTTGGAGAATAGAAGTGAATGAAGGAGGTACCCCAGCTAAAACTCTGAACACCAGATTGCAAACATGATAATGGTTAGAAAGATGGCTGAGCAGCAAACAGTATTCACCACTCAATTGTGAGAAACAGCTCTTGGATCTCTGTCTATATCATTTAGTTCATATAGGCCTATAACTCTATTTCTGAGGAATCTGACATCCTTTCTTGGCCTCCTAGGGTATCTTCACACATTTATTTGCATAATCTCACACAGACACAGAGACATGTACACACACACACACACACACACACACACACACACACACACACACACACACACACTTTAATAAAAGACATAGGTGGGCTGCTTTCCATAGATTTGCTCTTTTCTGCCCTCCAACTTTCACTTTTTCTATACTGGTATTCTCCCAACCATGGCCTTACCTATTTCGTAAGTTTACCAGTTTCTTCTCCTCACTTTCTAAGCAACTTATATAAATCATTGTTGCATGCTATGCACTTAGGACTGTTGTTGTCCAGTTAATTATTTGATGAAGCAAAGAACGAGGGCTTCGTCTATTCATGCTTAGCTGGACCTTGCAGAAGATCACTACTCATCACCTTACCTCATGAAACTCACAAGGTAACACCCATGAGTAAGGAGAAGACATTCCTCTCTTCATTCATGTGCCGTATAATTGTTTAAATAGAGAATGCTCACTGGTGAGACTGTCTGGTTAGAAAAATTTCTGCCAACTAAGCATTAGGATCTGAATTCATATCCCCAGAACCCATGTGAAAGCAGGCTGTGGATGCATGCTGTAAACCCAGAACTAAGGTGTGTATGGACAGATGAAAATCTTTGATGTCCATTGACCAGCCTGGCTAGCTCTATCTGTGAGATTCTACTTCAGTGTCTTAGTCTCAAAAACTGAAATGTCAAAAGTGATCTAGGAATACATCTCACATTGACCTCTGTTGTCCACATAAGTATTCACATGTACACGAGCACCAGCATACACAAGTGCACAGAAACATACAGTACAACATATACACATATAAAAGCCACAGCACATCACCCACAAACAAAGAAAAATTATGAGTACGTAAAATAAAATGAATAGAAAATACCAAATTGTCATAGCAAAAGTGAATACCAACAATTTAATATTGTAATAAGATATGATGTCAAAATGAAAAGGGCCTGCATTTCCACACTACAGCCTAAAAACTTCTAAAAATGTAACCATAATTTAAAACACTTCCTCTCCCACTAGAAAACTCTCTTCCCCACAAATTAGTAAAGTAGGGTTGTCATGACAAAGCCCAGGAATACATAACTTATTTGTTTATTTAGGTCATGCATTTTGTTTGTGATATACTGGAATTTTTAAAAGATCATTCTAAAAGATATACACTAGATTTTTGACAACAATATGCTATTACTTGCTACAGGGAAGATACATTAAACTCACTGATTTCTGCTTTTCTTGTTACTATCTATTTCTTCCTGATTGTTCTACTGTTTTCTCATCCACATTCAGGTTTCCACATTTGAAACCATGGTCAATGATTTCCAATTCTCTTCTTGTACAAATTTTAATGACATACAGTTTTCTTTAAGCATTATTTTAGAAGCGTATCATACATTTAATTTATATTTTACCCTTTATTTGATATTTAAAAATGCAAATTTTCCTTAAAATATTTTGCTGATGACATACTTAAAAGAATAAAGTTTATCTTCCAAGTTTTCAAAAGTTATCAACTATGTTCTAGCTATTTTATTGATACTACTTATTTTAATTAAACCTGGGTGGAAAATTATTTTGATTTTTATATCTTTTTGAAATTTGTTGAAGAAGACTGGAGAAATGTCTCAGTAATTAACTGTATTTAGTACTCTTTCAAAGGACTCAACTTTAGTTCCCAGCATCTGGTGCAGGCAGGTCACAACTGCCTATAATTCCAGTTCAAGGTGATCTAGTGCCTTTATCTGGCCTCAGCAGGGAACTACACTCACATATAGACACACTGAGACTCACACACATAATTAAAAACAAAATACATCTCTAGAACATATTGAGAACTCTTTTATGATATAGTATATAAGATACATATATATTGATATAGATAGAGGATATGTCTTAGACACAAATATATTTTACACATACAAGCATATATTTATGTATATATACATATACATATTTACATATAAATATGCATATAAATACATATATATATGGTATATTCCATGTACAGTAGATAACAAGCCCATCACACTACTATCTCTGATTGAGTATTATACAAATGTCAATAACATCAAATCGATTCACAACACTACTCAGGTCTGTTACATCCTTATTGTTTTTCTCCCTGATTGATCTATCAATCACAGAGAAAGATTTACAAGCCTGTATAATGACTTTGAGTGCAGACCTATCTACTTTACCCTCTACTTCATTCCCTTTTTCCCTATTGTGCTTTGAGATGGCAGTGGCATGGGTAACTAATTCAGGTATTTAGTTTTCCTGGATAATTGATCAATTATCCTTATGGACTGTCACTCATCATAGCAAGTAATCTTCCTCCTTCTGACTATGTCACTATGCTGTAATCATTTCCACTCTATTTTTAACCTGATGAACATTATAATTAAATATGTTTTGTACACCGAGGATTCAGGTGAATTTTGTTCTTTTTATGCAGTTATTTTTATCCATGACTCAAATTTGAAAAGATCACTGAGCTAGATGGATTAAAATCTATAATAACTCTGCTTTATTCTCATTGCTTTTGTTTTATATCTCTGCATATTACCCCATTTCTGTATCTCCCTTCATTCACAGCTAGGCATTCTACATGATGCTATTTATGCCTTTGGCATAGGTCTTATACTTTTGAAAAAGATACCACTGTTAGAATTGTTTCCACAGGTTTACAATATACATTTTAACACAACCTAATTTCAACTATTAGTAAATACTATATTGCAGTACAAACATTCTAGGTGTGTTCTTTTCTTTTATAATGGTATTGCTGTCATTTGTTTCTCTTACCAATATACCATAATTATCTGATATATTGCTGTTATTGAATTAAAATTATATTTATCTTTTGTCTTGAATAAAGTCAAGGAAAAAATTGGCTAATTTTTCATAAAAAAATGACTTTTTGTAATGTACATTTGATTGGGGTCTGTCTTCGTTAGGGTTTCTATTGCTGTGAAGAGATACCATGACCAGAGTAATTCTTATAGAGGAAAACATTTAATTGGTTGGCTTACAGTTCAGAGGTCCAATCTAGTATTATCATGGTGGGATGGACAGACATGGTGCTGGAGAGGTAGCTGAGAGTTCTATATCTTTTGCTGGCAA
>CABHPQ010155844.1:0-43667 GCA_902168405.1 Peromyscus aztecus | reverse complement strand
AAGGATACAGCCAGCATTGGAGACACATGCCTTTAATCTCAATACCAACCATAGACGACCTGGAGTGACCTACAGATAGGCAGTGATGAGATGGTCATGTGGTTGGGTTTACAACCAATGAGAAGGAAGAACAAGAACTCTTTATAAGACAAACGCACAGGAAGTAGCTCCTTTTTCGGAGAGGTCTCTTGGCTGAAGAAGCTGGCTGGTGGCAGGCGGTAAGGCTCTTATCTCTGACCTCTTGGGCTTTCATCTTTACATTGGCTCTGTGTTTCTTATTTAATAAGACAGTTGGTTACATCTACAGATATTTATTCATGTGATAGTTAATCTGTATTGTCAACTGGATGGGATTAAGAATCACCATGGAAACAAGTCTCTGGGCCTATCTGTGTGGGAGTATCTAGCCTAGGTTAAACAGTGTGGGATGACCTGTCCTAATTGTGAGTAGTGCTATTGCATGAGCAGAGGTGGAGGTGTTTGAGAGGTAAGGGAGGAATCCAAGACTGAATGACATGGAGAGAACAACCTGAGAGCCAACAGTCATTACTCTCTGCTTTCTGAATGTGGGTGCAATCTGAGGAGCTGCCTGAAGCTCCTGTCTACACAAATTCATGACTGACTGTTTTTCCTTGAACTGTAAGCCAAATTAAACCTTTCTTCCTTAAACTACTTTTGTTATGGCAACAAAACAAGTAAATAATACAGTCTAATACAGCTCCTTTTTCTGGGGCCATCTCTGAAACCTGTCTTGTTTCTTACAGAAGTATTCATCCTTATTTTATTGACCACCTTTCAGTATCTTATTATCAGCCTCCTTTCCTTGATACACTCCTCTTTTTTCACAAGACAATAAGCTTCCCTGAGATTCCCTCTCTTCCTGCTTTTGGAGCTTACCTTTATGAATTTCTTGAGTCTATAGTAACAAAACAACACTAAGGGCAGCTTACAACAAACACCCAAGGTCAATGTGTCAGCAGGGTCATAGCATCTATAAAAACTCTAGAAAAAGAGCTTTCCTTTCCTGTTCCTAACTTCTGGTAGTTGTCAGAATTCCTCCAATCTCTACCTAGGTAGTCATTTAGTTGTGTGTGCATGTTCACATTTCTCTTTTCCTACACAGGTATCAGTAATAATGTATTTCAAGTCTGTGAGTCTCTATTATTTATTTAATAAGATATAGATCTCCTGGGAATTTTTTTTGGGGGGAGGCACATTATCTTGATTACAATAACTTAGGTGAGAAAGCCTGTTCATTAATAGTGGCAACATTCCAAGCTGGGATCCATGACTCCATAAAAAGGAATGTGACCTGATCACAAACATTCATCATTCTATGCTTCACATAGACAAATGTGACCAGCCACTTCAAGCTACCAGCCATAATGGGCTACAGTCTGGAAACATGAGCCACAAGAAACCATTTCTCTCTTAATCAGCTTTTCATCAGTATGTTTTATCATAGCAGCAACAAGTAAGATGGAGTCTAACAATCTAACAGGACCTGTTCTTAACTTGATCATATCTACAAAGGTTCTATTTTCAAATGACATCACATTCACAGGTTCTAAGTGAACATGAGTTACAAGGGGCCATTGATTAATCCCAAATGAGTTCTTGAATCATTCTTGAAACAAATAGACCTCTGAACATGTCTGGGGGAATATCTAGAATAGGTTAATTAAGGAAAGAAGACCCACTCCAAATGGAGAAGTGCCATTCCATGAGTTGGGGACAGACCCATGGAGTATAGAGGGAGGATGCTGGATTCAAGAAAATGGGAAAAGCAAGCTGAGCACTGGCAGTGACCAACTGCCTCTTTCAAAACTCTGTCCTCAAAATAAAATGCTTGACCAAGGTTTGATACAGTTCCCACTTTACACAGATTTCAATCACAAAAATCTACAAGGTGCTAAACATATAACAAAAATGTGTAAAGTAAATGTTATAAGGAAAAGTAACAGCTCGTGAGTTCCTGGATGACAAGATGACAGTTCCAGGTGACAAGAATGTATGGAGATGGAGATATTATGCTTCCTTGTAGATGGAAAGGCTTGTATTGTTCTAAAGGTACCATCTGATACATTCCATTTCATAACCACACAATGTCAAATCACCTGATGTTGTCCACATGTTTCCTTGTTTGTTTTGGTGTTGTGGAGCAAACCCAGGGCCTTGCTCTTGCTAGGGAAGTGGTCTCCACTGAGCTAAATCCCTAGTCCCAGACTCACAGCACTCATACTCATACTTGCATGCCCCTACATAAGCACACATATATACCTAAATTTAAAAATATGTTTATATTGAATCTTGAAAAAGCTCTCTAATGAAAGCCCTAAGTCTCTAACATGAGTTTTTTCTTAGTGCTCTGTAGATGCTGCCTTCTTTGTTGTTCTTTACTAATATCAACCTTGTGTTACCACTAAACCAACACATTATCTCACCTAATCTTCACAGTAGGCTAGTGATAGTGTCTTAGTTCATTTTCTAAATAGAGAATGAGAAATCTCTCAAGTTGGAGGCATATATAAATCAATGTAGAGAAAGTGAACACCCACTTCCTGGCTTCTGCCAAAGACAACAGGGGTCACACATCTAAAATATCAACAGTGCCTCTAAGAAATAGTAATGTAAAATATGAGGAAGCTGTTCTCATTAAAGAACATGCCCTGGGTCATTCCTGCATATGCTGAAAGCCTCTTACACAGCTCAGAAACAAGGACAAAAGACAGACCAATGCTTGAATTGGAGCACTGCCAGGGAAAAGTGAATCTGAGCTCCTATGAACCATTCTGCAACTGAATTCACAATAAGTCAAAAGAGATGAGATGGATCATCAGATGCATTTCTACTGATAAAGAGAGTAAAGATTTACTAGGTAATACAGATTGCAAAGGAACCACACCAAGACTTGTATTCATGTCTGCCTAATTCTAAAGCCTAGCTTCCAAACAGATACAATAAGTTCCTGCCAGCTACAAAGTTAGAAGACACAGGTCCCCAAATTGCATTCAATGTTGACACAAACTATAAACCAGGAAGAGGTAATCCCAAAATTCATTTGGATTCAGTAATTCACACACAAAACGTAGACTACATAAAGTTCTTTAAAAATCTATTATACTCATGGTTTGAAAGGAAAAGAATACAAAGTAAAATTAGCCAGAGAGACATGCAGAGGGTAGAGCTTTTGCAGAGTTTCAAACATAAATTTTCATGGTCTCTGCCCGTGATCAGGGTGCATGACTTTGCTGGTTTCAGTGGGTGATGGACTATGCATGCAGTGTCCCCCACCACAGAAACTCATGCAGGCTTCAGCATCCAGGTTTTCAAAACTTTGGACCATGCAACAGGCATTGTTAATAAGTGATTTCCATTTGGTTGATCTCAAACTCGAGGTTGATTGATACCCCAAGAATCAAAGCCCTTACCTTAAGGGTGGGGGGTGCTTTATAACAAAGCCAATCCATACTCTGAACCTATCCATTGTGGCTACTACCACTTTAGGACCTGATGGACCAACCTTCTTTACACACACACACACACACACACACACACACACACACACAAAGCAAAAGAAAACAAAACAAAACAAAAAACCCAACAAAATAACAAAAACCCACCCCTATCAAATTTGACATAGATTATCACTCAGGTCAAGAATAGCATCTGTTTTGCACAAAACCAAATTCCTTATTGAAAACTATTGAATATGATAAATCATGCCCATTATAACACATATATCTCAGTGTGGCCTTCTCTTACTTAAATGTTGTTAGTGGTTCTCATTCTAATTACAATTTCATTGGGTCCTGTGATGGATCGTAATGATGAAAAGATAAAAGTAGAGTTCTTTTCTCACAGAATTTGTAGTCATGGGAAGAATACGTAAATAATGAGAAATAATAGATCTTAGTTTTTGACAAAAACTAAGGCAGAGAAGTGGTCCTTATTGAAGGCATGAATTATATATCAGGTTCTTGAAATGCAGTTTATTAGTTCAGATTCTCTCTCAGCATGTGCATATATTTATTTCCTAGGAAGAAGTTTCTACATGTTTAGAGTTTTTAGGCAATAAAGGGCTACACATGGGGAGAGTTAGATAAAGGTCTGAACATATCACCTCTGCTCTACACAGTAGGAGGGATTGAATCTCTGACCTACTTCTGTTATTTACCTGCTGAACTTGAACTTGAATTATCCTTCTCTCTTATGCTGTCCCATCTCTCTTCTTCAAATAACACTTTTATCAAGGGGGTAATCTCTCCATAAACACAGCATCAGTCCCAAGGTTTTGTCTTAATCTGAGTTACTAACAGAAAAAAAAAAATGAATGGGAGCTATCATTTGGAGAAAAGCGAGTGTGTGCCACCTTTCACTTTACCAATCAGGCTGCTGCTCATGATAGGAGGGTGTCATTAGGAGAAGTGACAGTGGTTTTAAAGTACTAGAGAATATGGGGAAGAGTGAAGGCTATGATCTTAGCAGTGCAGACAGGGACAGTCTTGAGATGCTTAACATGCTAATAGAATGCTGTCCTCTGACTCCCCAGTTCCCATCCCCAGCAGCCTCAGCTCTGATGGCAAGAGTTTAGTTAGCTCAAGGATCACATGCAACATAAGCTAAATGGCACCAAACTGCTCATGGGTTCATACCCAAACCACTTTCCACTGCAGGGAGGTAACATTTCTACAGTCTTCTAGACCACTTTCAGAATCTCTTCAGGCTATGGTGGCAACAATTTAGTAGACAAGAGGGAACTAGGGGCATATCACATGAACTGAACTGGAAAATGTCCTGGCCAATTAACAGCAAATGTCTCAGGCTATTAACAAACAGCCTGGGAACAAAGATTATCTATGGTGCTCTGCTCCATCCTGGGATGTTTATTGTCTGTTTGTGTCTTTTGTTTTATAGTTTCTACATTTCAAAGATGGATCTTCTACTCTTTCAGCAGGTTGTGCATTCCCTCAAGGATCCAAACCCATTCAATGAATCATTTTACTCACACAGCACCTAGCACAGTGTTTGACCCAAATAGAAATGCATAAATGTTTTTAAATAAATAAAAATTTCTATCCCAAATCTGAAGTTTTACTTTAAGTCTCCTACTCTCTGCCAAAGTAAGACACAGGTCTGTAGACGAGATTTATGTCCTGAAGATTATACTTTTATTTTCCATTAAAACTAAAACAATATCCACACATGTTGGTAAATACTGTCAATCCGAAGTCTTAGGACATGGAGTTAGAAGGCCCAATCTTTCAAGGTCATCATCAGCTAGATAGCAAGTAGCCCAGCCTGGGACCATGTCTTAAATGAATTAAAATTAACTAAAGTATATTTACATTGGGAAGGGTTGGGGGAAATCATTTAATTCAATTCTCCATTTCTGTGACATAAAACCTGTTAAAATAGCTTGCTGAGCATGTTTGTTGGATACATGGTACAACTGTATACAGATATCAGCTCTCCAGTCTCTGTCCAGTGCTCATTTTTTTCTAAACAAGGCTTGTCTGCTTACTTCTATAGTAACCAAAACAACCAAGTTTGTTTGCTTGTTTTCTATCACACGGTTTAAGATAATGTGAAGCACTTGGCCCATTTCTGAGGTTTTCTTATTAGCAGACATCAGTCAGTCCTGACTCTTTGTTATAGGGGTATGTGAAAGTCTGCATTTCTTCTTACACTGTTGGAGAATATAAGCCATGAGCCAAGGTCACCATCACTCCTGATTCCCTACCTATACATTTATGTATGCTCTAGCCTCATGGACCCTTGGTTAGCCTAAGAGAAAGGGGTGCCTATCCTTTACACAGATAAACTCACCACTGAGGCTACTTATGTAACTCTCATTAGTTTCCTCCAGATTTTCTCCATAGTATCCCTGTCTCTCCTGAACCCTGGACTTCTTACCACCCACTAGCACAATCTACACACTTGCACATCTTCCAACTAAATACCTATATCAAGAGCTCCACCAAAAATATGTTTATATGTTATAGAATATTATTTAAAAATGTGTTACATTTGTTTTTGCTGTGGAACTTTTACTTAATGATAAAAGATGTGTTGAATACTTTTATGTTACATTTGTTTAACTCTGTGAAGTTGTGTTCCTTTGCCTGTCTAAAACACCTGATTGGTCTAACACAGAGCTGAATGGCCAATAGCAAGGCAGAAGAAAGGATAGGTGGGGTTGGCAGACAGAGATAATAAAAGAGGAGAAGTGATCTGGAAAGAAAAGATTTAGGAGCAAGAGAAGGAGGAAGACTCTAGGAACCAGCTACTCAGCTACACAGCAAGCCATGGAGTAAGAAGTAAAGAAACATATGCAGAAATAAAGAAATATAAAAGCCCAGAGGCAAAAGATAGATGGAATAATTTAAGTTATGAAAAGCTGGCTAGGAACAAGCCAAGCTAAGGCCAGGAATTCATAAGAAAGAATAGGCTTCCATGTGATTTATTTGGAAGCTGGGTGGTGGGCCCCCAAAGATCAAAGAGCCAAAAGAGTAAAAAACAGCAAACAACAATGAGGTACAAACATTATCAGATAAAATTGTAATTTATACAAAAGCAAAGAATGTGTGTAAGATGACAATATGCTTACTCGGACAGTGTTGGTCTCGAATCATAGTTACTTTCTGCTTCATATTCTTCAACACTGTATTATCTGCCCTTTCCAAAATCTTCTACTGGTTTAAACCTGGGGCAAGAGAAGTATTACAAACAATCAGAAATCCAAATATATCCAATTTCATGCATGGAGAGATCATACTGAAATTTTTTCTTACAAATGGTTATCAACATAATCACTTCCACTAAACCTCATTTCACTATACCCAATACCCCTACATATCCAATTAGTCATCAGATCTTAAAAATTATTATCCCTTATGATTTCTTGAATTTGCATAGTTTCTGTGTTTCTTAATATAGTCCTGAATATTCTCTTTCTAGATTACTTACTAACTTAGACCCTGTCAGGTCACTCCACTTCCAGGATGTCCCTCTCAAAATACAGAACAGGGATAACAGACAAATGTTAAAGTACTGAGAACTTCTCTCTTCCCCATATCACACAGTATCATTTGTAATTTCAAAATTTGCCAAGAGTCTGATGCTTCTTACAGTTTCTTGCTGCAGGTGTGTCTCTCAAATGCCTATGCCAGCCAGATTCATCTGGCAACCATGGGGAACTGACTCTAACTTCATAGATGGAGACATCTTTGTGTTGTGGAATATTTGTTTAAATAGGTAAAGTTGCATTACATTTGTTTATGTTGCAGAATATTTCTTTAACTATGTAAAGGTTTATTATATTTGTTTATGCTGCATTTGTTTAATGATGAAAAGATGTGTTGCTTTGCTTGCTTAAGGTCCCTGATTGGTCTAATAAAAAGCTGAATGGCTAATAGCTAGGCAGTAGAAGTACAGGCATGGCCGGTGGGCAGAGAGAATAAGTAGGAGGAGGAATCTGGGCTCGAGAGAATGAGGGAAGAAGAGAATAAGTAGGAGGAGGAATCTGGGCTTGAGAGAATGAGGGAAGAATCAGCTGCCAGCCAGATATGGAGTAGGACATACAGAAGGAAAGAAAGGTAAAAAGCACTGAGGCAAAAAATAGATGAAGAGAAACAGGTTAAAATAAGTTATAAGAGCTAGTGGGACAAGCATAAGATAAGGCCAAGCATTCATAATTAATAATAAGCCTCTGTGTCTTGATTTGGGAACTCATTGGTTGCCTAAAAGAAAGCCTACTACATCTTTGTGTTTTTTTCCCAACAATCAGAATTGCCAATACCTTGTTTTCTTCTTATACTCTAAATATGAATTGGTCTTCTAAGTATCTTCAGCTCTATTTCCAACTGAACTGCATGTGTAATTCAGCACTGAACTTAAATAGCAGTTTCAAAGTCTTTACAGTATTTTCTAAACTAAACACAATATGTATAAATTATCTCATAACATTTTGTTTTTGAAAAAAGAAAAGTCACTAAGGTCTCTTGAAAGACAGATATCAAAATAAAAACAAGAAACCTTAGGAAGGAGAGAGGCTGGACGGTGCAACCCAAGATAAAGACTCAAGATGATCCCTTTTATAAAATCAAATATAAATGGTCTGTAAGAATAACATTAAGCAAATACATGAAAGCTCTGCACACTCAAAAACTATAAATTTTCCTGAGAAACAAAACAAAAAGCTTAAATAAGTAGAAGACAATAAAAGGTAGTTCATAAATGAAAATCATACTACTTACAATGTCCATTTCTTTTCCTTGATTTTGTAGTAATTTTCATCTTTTTTGTTGACAAAATGAGTATTTATTGTATGTTTGTGAGGGGCTGTGCACACGTATATCCATAGCACACCTGAGGAGGTCAGAAGACCATGAGCTGGAGGCATTCCTTTCCTTCTACCATGCGGGGTCCAGGGCTTGAACTCAGGCTCTCAGGCTTGTCAGCAAGCGTGTTAACTCACTGTGGCCATCACCAACCTTATTTGTTCCTTTCAATAAGGGGAAAGCATCAATGTCTAGAATAGTACAGAAATAAATATCACTCTCAATACTCAGGCAGAAAATCAATATAAACAAAGTAAAGAGAACACTTCTTTCTAAAAAGAAGTTTATGAATTTCCCTAAAATTACTTAAATGAATATTGTTATTACATATGAATAATATTCCCATGCTTTTATTCTCAGAGCTTTAACACTCAGAGGCTTGCATTCCATAGGCAAACCCCCAGAGGCTTGCATTCCATGGGCAAACCCCCAGACACTTGCATTCCATAGGCAAACCCCCAGACACTTGCATTCCATAGACAAACACCTCTTCACTCAGCCATCTCTAGACAGAACTTTATAGAACTAGGTATTCCAATGAAAACAACCCAACCACTGGCAACTGAAATTATTTTACATTTTTAAAAAAAAAAGATTGGGGTGAGGGCGTGGACAGAATACTCAACAGTTAAGAGCTATTGCTGAGATCCGGCTCCATAATCATGAGGAACAGAGGTGCTTAGATTCCCAAATGCATGGGAAAAACCTGGTGCCTACAAACGTCTGTGACTGCGACTCCATGGGATCTGATGCCCTACTGCTGGCCTTCCTTTGTGCACAAGAATTAAGTACACTAGCACTAGCACACACACACACACACACACACACACACACACACACACTCACTCACTCACTCACTCACACACATGAATATGTTAATTAATTAAATCTTAAAAAAAAACTAAAAAAAGAACTTGGAATCTAGGTCTTCAGTGGAATCATGTCTCAGAAGCATACATATTTGAATTATAGCTCATTTTCAAATACAAAAATAAAAACAGAAATGATAGAAGATAAGTAAAGAAGTTTTCTTCATAAAACATTTAAAGGAACAAAACACTTGGCAAAGGAAACCCAGTGTAGCTTCCTGTGCAGTGAAGAGCGGCTTCCTGTCATTAGACTTGCCTGAAGGCCATTGTCACACGGAGCCCCTAATGAAATACTGGGCAATTGTAACATTCAAAATTTTAGCCCCCAAGGCATAATGCAAATGTGTAAAACCTCAGGTGTCTTAGCTTTTGTCTCAATATAGCTTCAAGCATGTAACAGCAGATAATCAGACATTTTCCCTAAACAACAGTTTTTTTTTTTCTCCTAAACTCTTTTTGGTTGTAGGATGATATAATATGATACCAAATGTCTCCAACTATTGGTGGAACTAAGTTATACGCCAACATGAATGCTCTGCATGTTCAAGATAATGTCCCAAATTCAGTTGCCTTCATCCTGTCTTTCTAACTTGGGCAAGAAGTATGACTACAGTGTGATATTTAAGAAACAAGCTACTTGTGGCTGGGAGCCAAATGTGAACCCTAGTATGCTACATTTAAAGAAAAATTATCCACTCCCTGTGCAATTTTAATTCTGGGTGGCAGAGATCTTGCATTCCCAAAATATGCCAGTAAACTCTACAGCTCTGGAAATTTCTCAACATCTAAAGTGCTAATATTGATACACAAATACATGGTAACTGAGATGCTGGCACTTGGGGAAATTAAACATAAATAACCTTTCCTCCAATAGCTTGGCTGGGAGTTATTGCACCTTTAGAAAGTAGCTTCTATATTGAAGATAAAATGAAGATGCCAAAGATTAATGCTGTCCACTTCAGTGGCCAGTAAGTCCCAAAAGACAAACATATAAATCTCAAGCAAATAGGAGTGTATTGCTTAATTTTGCTTATCATTCATTACACAATTGCCAGGAAGTTAACTGTTCTATCTTGCAAAGCCATTACTTCTTAAATTATTCTTGGAAAAGTTCCTTCTCCCATTATTGTACTAGGCTTTCATGGAATAATAATACATCATTAGATCTGGAGAAGCTATGAGATTAAAGCAGACTGGAGTTCTGAGAGAAAGGGGATTGTGGTGTAAATTTTTCCAATGCCTTGAACTCTTTATGTACAAGGAGAATTCAATCTGCAGCCTGTGGTCCACACAGCTACAAGTACAGCCCAACTCAAGTCATCAACTTAAATAAAACTTTAAACTATATTATTTTAATGAATGGGTTGTGCAGTTCTCCAATGTTAACTTGGTACAGAGCATTATTGTTTCTCATGTCAAAAGGTTTGCCATCCTTAGTAGATAATAATACTTTATTTTCACTTGATTCTACCAAGAAAACGTAGACAGGTTTTATCATTTTTTACTGAATAGTAAGCAAATTGTTGTTTCTATAAACCCAACAGCCAAATGTTGTGAGCACTGAAAAAATAACAAAGCATCACTTTCAAAAGTAAATTTTTAATAAATAAATTTTCTGTCATATATAAAGGTCCTTCTATACTATTATGCTTATTATGAAACATTGTATTCAGTCCATTAATTATCCAATTTAATATATATTTTCCTAGTGCATAATTAAAGGATAAGGTATGGTAATAATCCTTACCCTTGTGAAATTTGCAAACAGCTTCACAGTGCAGAAGACTATTGGGGTACATTTAAAGAGGTAATAGGTACTTTCTATACATGTGTAGTGGCTGGAAAATATACCCACATGCTTTGACAGACACCAGCAGACAGAATCTAATTTAATGTAGTTTACCTATAGTGATTTGCTTCTAATGAATTCAGAGCACCAGAAGCATCACTGTGTGCTCCTTAAAGCTAACTGTGAAGAACTATTCTCTGTTCTATTGGTACCTGTGCTTTGGAATCCTTGGAGCACTGAATAAAAAAGCAGAGTCAGACGAAGCCACCATGTTGGAGAGACCAGGTGAAAAGACCTCTCAGGTAAGTTGTCCAAGAAGCCCCAGTGGTTTCACATCAGAGTCCTTTGTCTTTCAAGGTCAGCCACAAAATACATGAGTTAGCAAGTCTCAGGCAATGGATATTTTGTATAACTCACCCTGACCCCATCTATCCACGACCTCCTGGCTAAGCTTCATCTACTCCTAGGACCAGTACAAATGCTGCCACAACTTGGCTACCCACAGATGATGACTAGAACAACAGGACGGGGAGAACTCTCAGAAGAAAGTGAGCTTTGATAACATTCTGTTTCTGAGCAAGAACAAGCTTAAGGACAGGGTCTGAGCAAGGGAATGGCCAGAGAGCAATCTGAGAAGCTAAGCAGAGGCTGGATCCCAAAAGGCACACTGCACCATGCCATGGAGAGGTGTATACTCAAACACATGGATATATACCTGCACTTTGAGAAGTGGTTATTTTTAGGATTTACTCATTACTCATGAACACATTCTCAGAATAACTTGAGGTGATTAATTTGCAAACACACACACATTCAACTGATGCTGTCAGTTTAACAAATAAATTACTCAGTAAATGTTTGTTTTGTGCTAGTTTATTTTTTGTTTGTTTGTTTTGTATTTTTTATGCATACACTTTGGTCTCTGAAAACTCCAAAGAACTAACTGTTTAGATGAGCACTTCACTTTACTGGAATCAAAGCAACCCATTGAAACAATGGCCTATTCGGACATTGGGGGTTATTTCTAGTGAGTGCCTTGAATGACTATTTAAAAGGATTTCAGTGCATCACTGAAATGGTTCATCTAAGCACTCTGTATGTTTAACCTTTGGTTGTTATAAAGATTACTCACTAAGAGCTTTTAATATTAGGAAGCCTGAGTTCAAAGGAAGTTAACTATTTACCAAGTTCAGACAGCCATGTAGTACTAACAAAATAAAATCCACACCTTTTCTCAACTAGCAGTTCTTAGAGAATGATTCTAGTTGGGCAACTAGTGGACATGTTGAAAAGAAATCAGAATGATGTGATTACTACTTGCTCATGACAGTGCTTTAAGTTAGTATTGAGTTTTGAAAACAGTGATATTCTGGTAGACTGTATATGTGACTTATAATGTTATATTTGTAACAGAAAACATATCTCATATTTGGAAAGGACAACAGAGACAGAAAAGAGTTATATTTTCTGTATACAATTATATAATTTCTGTATAAAATTCACCTGGTATATATATTCATATACTCTTGCTGCCATACTGAACTTCTAAATTAATTCAGATTATGAGAAGAATGTCTTTCAGGCCAGACTTCATGAGGTGTATTCTGAAAAGCAGCATTTTAGCGAAAATATCATGAACTCCTTGTTATATGACTCAGGTGTGTGGTGTCTTCAGCAAATGTCTCACCATCAAGTTCTAGAGATGACCCAAGAACTTCAGCAATAGCTTGTAATGTTTGGACTCTATAGAGCCTCACTAACCAACAATTCTGTGGTGGCTATTCTTGGTTGTGAATTTAACTATATCTGGAATTAATTGAAATCCCCAAATGGAGGGCACACCTGTGAGGTATTTCTGCTTAATTTGAAGTAGGAAGATCTACTAATCCTAATCTTTGAGGTAGGAAGACTCATCTTTAACCTAGATTTTTAACCAAGATCTAAGCTGGCCCACGCCCTCTGCTGGTATCCTATATAAGGACATGGCATAAGGAGGCCTTTGCTCTTTGGCACTTGCTCTCAACTAGCTGGCAAGTTCATTCCTTCGCTGGCATTTGAGATACTTCTTTGTGATTTTAGCATCTACTGAAGACCAGGTAAGACATCCAGCCTCACAGACTGAGCAACTTCTGGATTCTCGAACTTTCCATTCACAGCCAGCTATTTTTTAATTAGCTGGGCCACATCCAGGGAGTCATTCTAATAAATCCCCTCTATATATACTCATTCTATAAGTTGTTACCCTAGAGAACACTGGCTAATACACAGGCTGAGGTGAGAGATGTTTGGTAAAGTGTTTGCCTTGCAAACATAAAGACCAGATCTTGATTCTTCAAAATCCCCATTTAATAGTGCTGGATGTGGTGGTCCATCCTCATAATTCCAGTGCTGGAAAGTGGAGAACAGAGACTTCCTGGGGTTCACAAGCCAGACAGCCTAGATTACCTGAGAAAATCCAGGACAGTTAAAGACCTGATGTCAAAAACTATGGTTGGTGACATCTGAAGAATATTAACTGAGACTGTTCTCTAGTGTTTACATGCTTGTGCACACACAGACTCTTGCACTTTCTCACACACTGAAAAGACAGATGGTCCCTATATTTTAAAGAAAAATGTTATTTAACTATCTGTGGGACTGCCTTAAGGCAACAAAAGTAACCTAGTAGTTGACCCCAAAACCTAAGCCCATAAAAGAAGACTTCATAAGGAGGTTTATAAAGGTAAAGTCATTAGCCTTGTTGAGAAGTCATCTTCTACTTTAAGAGAAGACAGAAGATGGTCAAGTATTGACATAAATACTACAATGTCAGTAAAGGGACACTAGTGTGCCACTATGCAGGTGGCTATGTGGTAGAAACTGACATGCGTTCCTAGGGGAAATACAAATCTAGAGAGTGGTTCTTTTTCTCACCTAGAATATGTCAAGGATGAGACCATGTTTAAACTAATAAGATAAGAAGGCAGGATAACCTATGTCTTAGCTTTATGTTAAATGTATTCTTGTTTAATAAAGAAGATATGACTGAACTTCTTCATGCCAAATGGACCACTCAGAAGGTAGGGAGGAACCTCAGCCAAAAGGACAATCCCATAGGAAGATTCTAGAAATGTGCCTCATAGTAGAAGAGGTGAAAATTTTAAGAAGTCAGTCAGAAAGTGATGCTCATGTATCAGCCAGAATTTGGAAGCTTGCCATTAGAGCCTATGTGAGATAAATTGCTCACTTCAAGAAAGATATCATCTTTCCCTCCTACACCCATCCCATCCCAGCCTCTTTTGCCTCTGAAAAATACTGGCCACCTAATAAATAGAGTAGGAGAACAGAAGATTCTAGTGAAACAGAACAAAATGAAACAAGGTTATTCAAAAAGTTACCTTGGGAAGAATTTAGTCACACCTGAAAATGCAAAATGTCCCTAAGTTAAATGTAACACAAAAGCTTCCAATCTCCTAAAACTGTAAGAAGACCCCAGGGAGTCGTTTCTAATGCAAATTATAAAGAAAAATAAAGTTGCATCTGTATTACAGCAACCTATCAAAACATTGTTCTTTAATAGGCAATTATATTTAAAAAAAAAAAGACAGTTCCTTCAGGGAGGTGTGAGCTCAGGTGCACTTTTGACAGCAATGGGGCAAGACTTATATCATAAGGTTATCACGAAGAGTCACAGATCTTAGGTGTCTACCACCAATCAAAACTGTTTCTTTTTTAATGCTCTGGGTTTGCCATCTGCTGTATGACATTTTCTGGAAGACATTAATAAATGACTACTGACCCATAGAGGGCACCAATGACAGAACAAGGAACATTTCCACCCAAGTCTAGCCAATGAATGGATTGAAGTTCCTCACAATAGCATGGGCTAGAGGCAACTGCGTCACTGGAAAGCTGACCATGGATGGCTGAGGCCTGAAAGGTGGCATTCCTGGATCTCACTGTAAACCTTCAGGCAGTGCTACTGGTGGCTTTCTTTGCTCTCAGTGGCCTTTACTGTGGTGGCACCACTCCATGGGTCCTGAACAGATCGGGGAAAAGCTTGCTGAGCTCAGGGCTTCTTCCTCTGCTTTCTTACTGTAGATGTGGTATGAGCAATTGTCTCAGCTTCTGCCACCATACATCCTCCCTGTCCTACAGCACCTCTTGGTGGATATTTCATCACAGCAATAGGAAGAGTTCTTTCTTATCCAAAGTTATTTCTGTCAGTTATTTGGTCACAGCAGTAAAACAGTCAACTTGAGAATGTGGTACTAAGAAGCTGGATTGTGCGTGTGACTAAACATGTCTTAGTTAGAAATGTACTTGGTGTGTTGAAACACTATGGCCCAAAGCAATCTGAGTAAGAGAGATTTGTTTTTCTTACTTCACGTCATGGTTCACCACTGATGTTAGTCAGGGCAGGAATCTGGAGGCAGGTGCTGATGAAGCCATAGATGATTGTTGCTTACTGGCTTGTTCCTCATGGCTTGCTTAGCCTACTTTCTTGTAGGACCCAGGACCACCAGCCCAAGGATGGCACCACCCACAATGGGCTGGGCCTTCACATATCAATCACCAACTAAGAAAATGCTCTAAAAGCTTGCCTATTGCCCATTCTTATGAGGGTCATTTTCTCAATGGAGGCTCCCTCTTCTCAGTTAAAATTCACTTGTGTCAAGTCGACATACAACTACCCAGCACACCATTAAACAACAAATTATAAATATATTTTTTCCAAGTTTAGTAAATCTCTCTTTGGTGTTTGTACAGTCCTACTGGGTAATACCCTTAGGGCTTGTTCTCAACAGTGCAAATGTCACATGTTGCTAAGTTCTTTAGTTTCCTTTCTCCAGACATATTCTTATTTCAGGGGCCTGCTGAGTACAGAAGGGAAGGAACCTGATTAAACTCATGGCGGTACATAAACATTTATATGCCACCTAACATTATCATATGTGTTTGTATTCACTGGGTATTCATTTTGGGGAATCAAATGTTCTCAGCATAAAATTTCAGGTAGTATAATAAAAAGAAACCTGAAGACAACAAGGGAAGTTCAGTCTCCAGCGTGTTCCTGGACAGTTTCCGATGAGCCTGTGTAACGCACAGGTTGACTTCATCACCAAATCTGTAATGAAATTTTACTCAATTTGCTTATAATATCTTTAAATATTTCTAAGTTAATAAGAAAACTAGATGAGGAAGAAAATTCTGAGAAGGATAAGCCCCGTGGAAAGATTATTTAGTTTCTCAGATAGGAACAAGCTAAGAGTTATCTAGAACAGAGGCCTAGGAGCCTTCCCAGCTATCGGGGCCTACACTGCAAGGACATTACAGTCTTTAAAGAGAGAATACATTCCAGTTCTTTTTCTAAGACTTCCAGTGTTTCCAAAACAGTAATCGGGCTGTTTATTTATGTGTGATGAATGCTTTTCTGTGCAGTTCAACCCTAAATTCAGAGACTTTTGTAAAGAGTGAATTGTCCCTGCAGCCAGTAATACTGAACAGGCTCTAGGGAATAAAACAGTAAAGGGGAAATGAAACATTTGTCAGCCACTCTTGAAAACTTACAGCATTGCCTGGGAATTATGGTATTTTGTTTAATAAATGATGTTTACTTAGTTAGGGCAAAGTGTTATTAAAGTCATTTTCAAACACAAAAACTTTCTTAAATTTCTCTAATCTCTTCACATTTTCAGAGGCTGCTGGCTATGATGGCCCACAAGACAGTAATCTGAATTCTAATACCAGGTTGTAAGTAAACCCTTGCCTTGACTTCAGGTACTTTGTTTTTATCAAGGAGTCTCTCTTATTCCTTTATGTTTGCAATGTGAAAGTTAATCCAGTACTCCGTATGGACCCAATCTTGAGCCCTGGTAACCTCCCATAGCTGAACTCCACTTTGTCACATGTGAGAGCCACAGGTAGAGCTCACTCAGTGAAAAAGCACAGTTTGCTTTCAACATCTCAGTTCAAACAGTCCACTAAGTCTGCAAGAATGTCCTAGAGCGTCATACTTGATTTCTTGTCTTCCTGCCCCTCTCATCTTGATACTTTGAAACAGCTAACAGTGTGATTTATAAGTGATGCAGAGTTCCTGATGTTTATTGCTGTTTTCTCATTGCTCCCCTTACTAGCAAGCTTGAGACCCTGTTTAGCACTATGGCATGACTTTAGTGTGGGCTCCCCAGATGCTGTAGGGCAATAGAACTCTGCTCCTTCTTTGAGGCAGGGGCCATCTCTGAGCTCTGGCACATTGACTTTTTGATCTTAATTTCAGTAATTCCATTATCTTCTCCGTCCTGTACATTTACTGCCTTAGGTTAATTTTCTTCTTTAATAGGTAGAGCCTATAAATCAACTTTGTAATCAAATATATTGAGTGTTCATTCATAATCTACCTGAAGTTATCTTTCCACATTTATTACCCCAAAGTGTCCATAAAGCAGTCCAACTTTCCTTTGTCTGACCCATTTAGATTCCAGGCTCATGAGCACATTAGTGGGAGCTGCAGTCCTGGTAATGGATGAGTTCACTCAGCAGACACCTGTTGAGAAGGCTGAAGACAGCAAACTCTGTGTTCTCAGGTCAAGCAAGCAAAAGACATCAAAGAAATAGATAAGAAACATTTTCAGAATGTTTCTTAAAAAAACACACAAAAAAGTAAGCTTAGTAGGAACAAGAAAAAATAGCATTAGCCAGAAGAGAGGAGGAAGGAGGGAAGGAGGGAGGGAGGGAGGGAGGGAGGGAGGGAGAGAGAGTTGGAGAGACACAGAGACAAAGAGAAAGAAACAAAGAAACCACACACACACACACACACACACACACACACACACACACACACCACATACAAGTACAAATGAGATAGCTAGGAAGTGAGGCCTGGAAGAAAGAGATCTTAAATGTGGTGAGTTCAGTTAGAGAATGTGAGTCCTCTCAGTGCTCAGTCAAGGGACATGGCTATGTGGGGAAAAAAGAAGAAAATCACTTGCCATGTGAGTCTGAAGACTGCTACGGAATCTGATCCCCAGAACTAAGGTAAAATGACACACGTACTAGTGTATATATATGGAATCCCAGCACTCCTAGAATAAAATGGCTGATGGGGACAGAAGAATCATCTAGAAGCCCACGGACCAGCCAGTCCAGTGTACACAGAGTTTCAGAAACACAGAGACTGCATCAGAAATGAGGTAGAAGACAAGATCCTACTCCCAGAAGTTGTCCCCTGACCTCTACCTACTACTCCATGCCTACACTCACACACATGTGGGTACACATCCACATACAAAACTCACAAATATATACACAAGCACAAAGTAAAGTTATTTTTCAAAAAGTGAGTCCTTTCAACACTCTTTGTCCCAATAAAAATTACATGACAGTTATTTCCCCTGGTTCCTTACCTACCTATTCTACATGTGAAGTTTCATTTTGCTTAGTCTATAACTGTGTGACATCACTACCACAAGTCCCCCCTGCCACACTATCATATTGCATTGTTTTTTATTACTCATTAGTAAAAATGTAAAAGGAGTTTATAAAATATATATATTTAGTGCTCTATGGATTAAACTCGTGTTGTTATCTTGTTCTGCTCTTGTGGACCACAAGAATATACTATAGAGATTCAGTTGTGTATTAAAGCTATACTTTGGCCAGCCAAGGGTCTGTCAAAAGGCAAGCCATTTATTATGAATATTTGGTGTTATCTGTGAGACCCTCACTCTATTCTCTAAGACAAAGAAGGAGGCTTAGACAAAAGTACCTTAATATAGATAGACCCAGACCAGTTTCAAGCTCCCAGAAATGATGGGGCCAGCCCCAGGAACTCAAAAGTACAAAGTCAGGATGTTTGAAGAACCATCTGGTAAGCCAGGCCATCTGGTGGTGACTGATTAACCACGGGATGCCCCAGCGCCAGAGATGGCACGTCTCAACTCCGGAGACGGGCTGTAAAAGTTCTGACACAGCAAACGGACAAACTAAAATAAGATAACAGGGAGGCCTGGGAAGATTTAGCCAATTAGAATTGCACCTGTACTAACTCTCCCACAACCTAGAGGGACTCATGGTTTTTGCCTTTAAAAAGCTAGCCTCACAAAGAAAGAGCAACTCCTCCCTGCCTTGCTGGGGACAAGTTCCTTGCCAACTTGTACTGCACTGTGCGCCTACAATAAACCTTGCTGTTGCATTCTGGACATCCTTGGTCTTTGGTGGTCTCTCTGGGGGTGATTTGGGCATAACATTATCCAGCCTTTAATATTTCAGCTGTCTTCTACTATGAATTCTTGCGTGGCCAAATATTTTCAGACCTGCTGAACTTCTAGGTAACTTCCCTGCTGAGCCAGTACCTGGATGAGGTCACAGAAGCAAAGACAAGCTGGCGGGAGAGGCATAGCTTTGCTTCTTGTGCAAATGAAGCTCAGACCAGAGGCCTAGCAGATCTCCAGGGCAACTGATTGAGAAGAAAAGAGGTTTTTACATATCAAGGTGAGAGTTAGAATAACATTCCTGAGGAGGCAGAGAACCCCCTGCCCAGGGAAAGGAAGGGCATGCATTTTCTGTAGAGACAGACAGAACAGCATGGTGAGAGAGAAGAGAGGAAGACAGAGGTTCCATAGAGGGTAAGCAGATCTCAGGTAGAGTTTTCTGAGTGCAAGGAGTAGAGAGTAGTAGAGATGGAGAAAGAGGATACAGAGGATGAACATGAGGCTGGAAATATAGGAGTATAGTCGTTAGCAGGGCTATGAGCTAGGGAACTTGATGGAACTGAAGCTATGGAGACAGAGTTTCATCCCAGAGAAATAAAGTAGATGGATAAAGAGGTTGGTGTATTTATATTTATTCTTATCCTGAATGCCTGATGGAGCTATAACTGTATTGATAGAATTTTGTCTTAGAAGAATAAAATTCACAGACATAAGAACATAGTGTACATAGATTTTTTTCCCTCAGATATCCCACACTGGATGTAGGTAATCCCTGGACCCCTGGGTATTCCATATTCTGCTAAGATACTCAAGTAATAAATGAGGAAAGAAATTCCTAAATGATGATGTGCTTTTAAAGGAACAACGATGTTAGAAGTCTATTTCCATGAATGTGTACTGCACACTAACTGAAGCTGATGAGAGGAAGAGTATCATTTCAGAAAAAATGACCTCCCAGTTCAAGTAACTACTGAAGCTTGGGAAAGGGAATTGCTATCTCAAATTAAGTAATACCCTCCAACAAACACCAAGAGGGTGATGTTTAGTTTTTCCAGATGTATTTGGATCCTGACAAGATGATTAGATTCAATGCAGTGATTCAAATCACAGACTACTAAATTACATACTGAAGAGTTTATGGGTCCTGGTCTTTTAACACAAGGAACAGGAGGTCCAGTCAACTTGCTAATCACCTCCTTAGATGTCACTTCTGATTTGGAATACAACGTCTCATGTCATAAAAGAGCCACAGATTAAGTAGTAGCTCTGTTTATCCAAACAGTGATCATTGACTAGTAAAACATGACAAGTGATGGAAATGGGTCAAGACACCATCACACACATCTCTATTTCTAGTCCCACCCCAGAACAGCTTAGTGTCAGGTTCTGGGATGATCCTATGATGAGCTAATCGATGAGGATTCACACAACCTGGAGTAGGGAGGTTCTGTGATGTTTCTTCCCTTCATGGAATAAATTAGCCCTCCCCATTTCTATTCTTAGTTGGGATAAATATAGATTGAGTGCTACCAGTATGGATCAGAGTTCAAATGGTACCCACTGAGATTTCTAGATTTTTTTTTATCACATAACAAAGAATTGTACCAAGGATGTGTGGATATTGCCAGAAATGGAGACCATTTATTAAGGAAGACAATGATATGTTAAAGCATGGAAGTAGGCTAAAGAGCTGGGATAGGTCCTACACCCAATATTCCCTGGCCTCCAACATCATGACCATCATGGCTTTTTTACATGGGTACCTGCCTTCTCCTGCATTCAAAACTCACAAGGCTTTTTCTCTCTGCTCCCTCTCATGGAGACCAAGGTTTCCAGTCCTTCAGTCAACTGCTCTCTTTCATGTGTTAACTGTGATGCATCTTTCTTCTCAATCCCCTACTCTGCTGCCACTGAGATCTCCCCTAGAAGTAAACATGATACAAAAACAACTAACCACAACCAGGGCACCTCACATGCTCCTTCATCTCCAGGAGATGGGAAAGTCAAACCAGTCTCAGAAAGATGCAGAGGTGTGTACCACATCCATGGCTATGTCACATGCTCCTTAATCTCCAGGAGACGAGAAAGTCAAACCAGTCTTAGAATGATGTAGAGGCATGTTGATGAAAACAGTTACATTTTAATCCATAAATGATCTCATGTTAATGAATACTGAAGCCTTCTGTGTTACAGATGGAGCTGTATAAGATAGAGATTTATGGCCAGAGTAGGATGTGATAATGTCAAAATGAGAAGTGAATACCAGTGGTTGATGTCTTAACCTTTCCTTAGCTGTGCACAGGTAAAAGCAAGAGCTGAAATTTGCTATCTGTCTTTTATGAAGTCAATTGTTTAACTTGTCATGGAATATTCAGGATTGTAGAACAAAATAAAATTTGTGGTAATATTTAAACACTTGAATTTAGCCAGATTTCTATCATTAAGAACTTCAGGAAATATGATTTAAACAACAACAAAAAACTTTCCTTCAGAAACAGAAGTAACCATTTGTGTTTTGTAAATGCAGATTATATAGAATTATTTTAAATAAAAATATTCATTTTAGGTTTGATAGATTCATTGAGATGGATTTCAGGTGAAATATCCTTTCATAATGGAAAACACCCCAGGATACAAGATTAACTCAAAAAAATCAGTAGCCTCCTATATACAAATGATAAATGGGCTGAGAAAGAAATCAGAGAAACATCACGCTTTACAATAGCCCAAAATAATATAAAAAACCTTGGGGTAACTCTAATTAAGCAAGTAAAAGACCTGTATGATAAGAACTTAAGTCTCCAAAGAAAAAAATTGAAGAAGACATCAGAAAATGGAAAGATCTCCAATGCTCATGGATAGGTAAAATCAACATAGTAAAAATGGCAATCTTACCAAAAAGCAATCTACAGATTCAATACAATCCCCATCAAAATCCCAACACAATTCTTCACAGACTTGGAAAGAACAATACTTAACTTTATATGGAAAAACAAAAAACCTAAGATAGCTAAAAGAATCCAGTATAATAAAGCAGCCTCTGGAGGCATCATGATCCCTGACCTCAAGCTCTACTATAGAGCTATAGTAATATAAAAACAGCTTGGTAATGGCGTAAAAACTGACATATGGAACAATGGAATTGAATTGAAGATGCTGACATTAATCCACACACCTATGAACATACGATTTTCGACAAAGAAGCCAAAACTGTACCATGGAAAAAAGAAAGCATCTTCAACAAAAGGTGCTGGCATAACTGGATGTCAACATGCAGAAGACTGCAAATAGATCCATATCTGACATCATGCACAAAATTCAAGTCCAAGTGGATCAAAGACCTCAACATAAATCCAGTTACACTGAACTTGATAGAAGAGAAAGTAGGAAGTAGTCTGGAATGCATTGGCACAGGAGATCACTTCCTAAATATAACACCAGTAGCACAGACACTGACAGCAACAATTAATAAATGGGACCTCCTAAAACTGAGAAACTGTTGTAGAGCAAAGGATACAGTCAATAAGACAAAACAACAGCCTACAGAATGGGAAAAGATGTTCACCAACCCCACATCTGACAGAGGGCTGATCTCCAAAATATATAGAGAACCCAAAAAGCTAGACTTCAAAATACTGAGCAATCCAATTAAAACATGGGCTATAGAACTTAACAGAGAATTCTCAACAGAAGAATCTCAAATGGCTGAAAGGCATTTAAAGAATTGCTCAACATCCTTAGTCATCAGGGAAATGCAAATCAAAATGACTCTGAGATACCATCTTACACCTGTCAGAATGGCTAAGATCAAAAACACTGAAGATAGCTTATGTTGGAAAGGATGTGAAGCAAGGGGAACACTCCTACACTGTTGTTGGGAATGCAAACTTGTACAGCCACTCTGGAAATCAGTATGGTGGTTTTTCAGAAAATTGAGAATAAGTCTTCCTCAAGACCCACCTATACTACTCTTGGGCATATACCCAAGGAATGCTCAATCTTACCACAAGAACACATGCTCACCTATGTTCATAGCACCATTATTCATAATAGCCAGAACCTGGAAACAGCCTAGATGCCCCTCAACTAAAGAATGGGTAAAGAAAATGTGGCACATATACACAATGGAGTACTACTCAGCAGTAAAAAACAATGATATCATGAAATTTGCAGGCAAATTATTATTTTGATAATAAGATAAGAAAATATTATCTTGAGTGAGGTAAACCAGACTCAGAAGGACAAACATGGTATGTACTCACTCATAAGTGGATACTAGATGTGAGAGAAAGGATGACCTGACTGCAACCCACAACTCCAGAGAGGCTAGCTAACAGGGAAAGACCCTAGGAGGGACACATGGATGACCCTGAGAAGGAGAAGTGAATGAGATCTACATGAGCAGACTGTGTGTGGGGGGGTGGCAGAGGGCAAGAAGTGGGGGATGAGAACATAGGGAAATGGGAGGGTCAAGCTGGGACAGGGACAGAGTGGGAGGGCAGGGAGGAAGATACCATGATAGATGAGGACATCATGGAAATAGGAAGAGGCAGGGTTCTGGGGAGGCTCTCAGGAATCCACAAGGATGACCCCACCTTGGTCTGCTGGCAGTGGTCCAGAGGGTGCCTGGACTGGTCTACTCTGGTGACCAGTCTAGTGAATACCCTAACCATCATCACAGAGCCTTTGTCTAGTGACTGATGGAGGCAGATGCAGAAATCCATGACCAGGCACCAGGCTGAGCTCCAGAAATCCAGTCGATGAGAGAGAGGAGGGATTCTGCAGGTGGGGGATGTTGAGATCATGATGGGAAGACATGCAGAGATGACCAGCCACACTAGTGGAAGCCCATGAACTGTGATCTGGTGGAGCCCCTATGGGACTGGACTAGGTCCTCTGGATACGGAAGACAGTTGTTTGTCTGAACTGTTTGGGGGTACCCAGGCAGGGGGATCGGGATCTGTCCCTGGTCTATGGCAGGCTTCTGAGAATCTGGTGCCTGTGGTGTGATGCCTTGCACAGCCTTGGTGCAGTGGGAAGGAGCTTGGACCTGCCTAGGCTCAGTGTGCTGGGCTCTGCTGATTCCCCATAGGAGACCTTGATTTGGGGGATGTGGGGATGCAGGGTGGCTTGGGAGAGAGGGCTGGGGGTGGGAGGAGGGAGGGGGGAATCTGGTGGGTGGTATGTGGAGTGAGTAGAAAATTTCTTAATAAAGAAAAATGAAAAAAAAATGGAAGCCACCCTCCACCAAAGGCATGAAGGAGGACTTCCTCCTGGCCATGAAGCAAAAGGACTCCTGCTGTGGTGTGAACCTGATGATGGCACTACATCCCTATTGCATTAATGAGATCTTGCCCCTTCAAACCCTGACCTGATAGATCTCTGAGTTGACCACAGCTCAGCTCTGTGACTTGGGAAGACATAGTCATGACATGTGCAAGTAACTAGGACTAATGAAGAAGGAAAACATCATTTGAATTCTCTTGGTTGTATAAAAGTTCATCCCCAAAGTGTGAGAAGTTATTCCTATTTTTAAGAGTTCAGGTTTTTTTAATTTGTGTAAAACAAGTGTCAATCCATTTTATAAATAAAAATCCTACAATTTAAAGCCATCTAATAAAAATCCTAACAGCCATGAGAAGCCCTTTTTTTGGTTGTTGGTCGCAGACATCCAAGAGACCTCTAAAACATATGACTGATCACCATTGACCTTAGTTTTCCCCCAAAGGTTGAAGATAAATCCCTATTGCTGAAGACACAATGTACTTCTGAAACGGGACTCAGAGACCCCTGAGCTAGAAATGAGCTGAATGTTTATTTCCTCACTGATGACTAGTTTTCAATGGTAACAGAAGGCACCATGTCAGCTTCTAAAAAATGGAGGCAACCAACAGTCCTACCCAAGACTACTGTGACTACTATCACCCACATCAATGACTAGAGTGACACAGTAGCCCTAAAGGCACAGTAGTGGCATGCATGCCTCGTCATTAATCAGCAGCTCTTTAACTGGACTTCAGGCATGACCAAGAAGAGGGAAATCATGCCTGGTACTGGAAACCTAGTTGACAACTTAGTGATAATGAAGTCATGGATCTTGGAAGAGAATCCACAATCCACAATTACTAAGCTAGCATAATCCCACACAATTGTACACTGTACAGCTTTTACATATGAGCTTCTTTCACAATAAAAATACACAGGATATATGGTGATATTTTATTTGTACTAAAATGTGATTTGTATGTTAATAAATAAAGTTGCCTGGGGGCCAGAGCTAATATCAAGCCTTAGCAGAAACTGGGTGGTGGTGGTGCATGCCTTTAATCCCAGCTCTTGGGAGGCAGAGCTAAGAGGATCTCTGTGTGTTCAAGGTTACAGCCAGCATGGAGACACATGCCTTTAATCTCAATACCAACCATAGAAGACCTGGAGGTCTGTACAGACAGGCAGTGACTAGGAGGTCATGTGGTTGGGTTTACAACCAGTGAGAAGGCAGAACAGAAACTCTATAAAAAGACAGACACACAGGAAGTGGGTCTCTTTTGGAGAGGTAGGACAACAGCGAAAGTGAAGGGTAAGGTTTTTAGCTCTTAGCTATTGCTCTGACCTCTTGGTTTTCATCTCTGTATTGACTCTGTTTCTTATTTAATAAGATGGTTGGTTACATCTACATTCATCTGTCTTTTATGTCCTGATAATATGGTTCTTTTTTTATTACTTTTATTACTTAATAATAATGTTCCTTTATAGAAACTAAGCACAATTTGCATATCCACTCACCAACTGAAGAAGATTTTATATATCTCCTGAAGTGTGATCCTAATTATAGGTGGGAAATCCAAGCAGAGATACAGAAAGAAGTCAGGGGCAGATGCCAGCCAGCTGCCAGAGGAGCAAGATATATTAGAACATAGGTAAAGCCAGGAGACACATGGCTAAACATAGAATAATAGAAATGGGTTAATTTAAGTTATAAGAGCTAGTTAATATTAAGCCTGAGCCTTAGGTCAAAAATTTATAAATAATACAAGCCTCTGAATGATTATTTGGAAATGGCTCTGAGATGGGGTAGGACAGAGAAAAGTCTTCATTTACATATGGCACCAAGCAAAATCCTAATTGGTCTTAATAATAAAAACCTGGAGTGAGATATCAGGGTAAAAGCTGAAAGATCAGAGAAGCAAAGGAACAGCTGCAGTTACCCCTTACCTCTTCAACTCCTCAGACTGAAAAGGGCCAAGCTCCTGTCTCTGCCCTGCCTTATCACTTCTCTCTTCCCAGCCATATTACTTTCTTTTTTTTTGTCTGTACAGACCTCCAGACCTCTATAATTAACAGGTGGCTAGCTCTACTCTCTTCTTCAGGCAAGCTTTATTTGTCAGAACACAAAGTATCACAAAGGTTCCCTCTTTTTATCTAAAATAAAAAGAGAAGGTTTAAACTAACATAGAAAAACTATATACAATAAATACAATAAGTACATACAAATACATACAGGTAATAATTACATCAACAATGTCTAGTCCATTAGGATTTGACAAATTCAGAGAAAATATTCCATTATCTATCATATCTTGGTGAGTCCAAAGGGTTGTACCTAATTCATCTTCTATCCTAATATGCATTACCAACCCACAACTATCTTTTGTTGTCTCTCAATCCTATACACTTTACACCTCTTTAGTGAGTTTCCTTTATGAATTTGTTAACAAGGAAAACTATAACTATATAGTCTTCAACTCCATCAGAGATCCAAGAAGGAAATAATATCTGAGTAAGCAGAGAGTGCAAGCAAGTGATATCCAAAAACTGTGAGAAATGAGAGAAACAGCTAGCTGCCTGGACAGTCATCCAAAGTGCTTCTATAATGTTGGGGCATTCATCTTCAGCCTACATGCCTAGAATATCTGAAGACTTTTCTGTGAAGTAGGATATTCTGAAGGGCTGTACTGCCTTGTCTTGGCAAAGTTCAGCAGTCACTTTCTCTTGTGTCTTGTTTGTCCAATTTGGACAGCATACTGTCAGCAGTCAAGGCAAGGACACTTTCTTGTCCAATGGCTAACTTTTGCCACAAAGAAAGTAAACTCCATGTGGAGTTTCTTTGATACCCATCATCTTCTATGAAGTACATTGGTGCTGCCAGGAGCAGACATGTCTCATTGTCCAAAAAAATAAGAATCTATGTTATTAAAACGTCTTCAATGCCATATTCTGTAGATCTCTGAAGTATTTGAAAACCACCTGTCTATGTAAAATATATCTGTTTGACCTAAAAAACATACCTAATATGACTACAAGTTTGATTGTAATAGGTGACTAACTACTAACCTGCATTTCTTTATTATCCTAAGTAGTCTGTAATAAAAACTTTCAAGGACTAGGAATTTGTATTACATTGTTAAATGAGCTTTATAGGTACAATACCTTGAACAAGAGTAGAAATGTATGTACAGTATATTCTAACAAAAGTAAATTTGTATCAATTTGTATCAATATACAAAAAAATTGTATCAATATACAAAAATTCATATCAATGTAAAATATTTAAAACTAGTAGTTCCTCTTTTATTTAAAAGTAGATTCAATAATCTACCCTTTTCATCCTATCATTTCTATAACATATATATAGTATAAAAACAACCTCAATTATGTATCAATATACAAAAATCCAAGACAATGTAAAATATTTAAAACTAGTAATTGCTTTTTGGGTTCAAAAGTAGATTAAATAATCTACCCTTTTATCCTATCATATCTATAACCCCCTTTTTTCTTTTCAAAACAAGAACCCTGAATCTATTCTCCTTTGTTCAGCTTTTTCCCTGACCATTATCAATAAAAACCAACCCCCTAAACAATGACAAATATATATAACCCACAGAATGACCAAAAACTACCTACCCCACCTCTTGGGAATATGGGTGTCATGTTCTTAAAACTACTTCCTGCTGTCTGGGAGTGATGGTATCTTTAGAGGCCTGTGAAAAAGAATTTGGCTAATTATCAAGTCCTAGGAGAGCTAGTTGTATCATTTATTGTCCAGTCTATGCATAATGGGAAAATGCATAGTTTAACTCAAGCCCTGGCTAGAGTAGTCTGTGAAGCTAGATCATCTCAGTTAGCCACCTCAAATTGGGCCTGAGCAGTTTGTAGTCCAAAGCCAAGCTTTGCAGTGGTGTTTGTCAGCTTAGCGGTGTTACCACAATCCAGGTGGAATCATTGTTGTGGAACCCATCCTCCTTTGGGAGACACAAAGGTCACTGTTAGGCATGGTCATGGTTCACTCCAGAAAATTTAAGTATTTTAAATATCATATGCTGTGGTGTATGCCATATTGTGTACCCCAATAAAGCTTACCTGGGAATCAGAGGACAGAGCCAACCACTAAATTAAAGTCAGGCAGTGGTGGCACACACCTTTAATGCTATCACCCAGGAGTCAGAGATATGTCTGGATCTCTTTGAGTTCAAGGCCACACTGGACTACAAGAGAGCAACAGGACCAGGCAGTGGTGACACATGCCTTTAACACCAGAAGTAATATGGCAGGACACAAAAAGGTATATGAGGCATGAAGAAACAGGAACTTACTCTTTTGAGGCTGAGGATTTCGTAGAGGCAAGCTAGTGGCTGGCTATTTTGCTTCTCTGATCTTTCAGCTTTCACCCCAATATCTGGATCTGGGTTTTTTATTATAAGACCTTTTAAGATTCATGTTACACCTGGTACCCAACGTTTGTGTGGCACAAATTCACAAAAAGGCCTCTGGCCTGTGGCCTTGTAGGCCCCAGCTTAGTCCTGAGCTGCATGCAGCTGGAGTGTCCACCACATATGGGCCAGAGTCCCTAACCAGCTGGATCCAGATGGCTGGATATTTCACTTCTTCTCTCCTGGTGTTCCCTATCTTGAGCTGCTACTACACTAGGTAGCTGCCTTGAAACCCACTTGGGCTTCTACTGTTCTATGTAGTTGGCAGAGTTGGTGAATCAATTAAGAATTCTTAAAGGGAGAAATTAGTTAAAAGACAATTTTTTCCCACTTTAAAAAATGAAAAATATTTTTACAATGGAGGGTGTTAGGTTTCTGTTTGATAACATGTTAGGCAGGCTGAAAAAGGAACAACTAAGTGAGAGGATAATTAATGTTGATAGCATAGATATAATATCAATTATATATATTATTTGTTTGATCATTTCTGTTTTATCATTATAAAAGTTGGTTGATGTGAGTGCCAAGATACAAGTTTTAGAAAAACTTGTAAAACAGATCATAGAGAAATTCAGACCCAGACAGAGGAATTTAAAGGTGAACCAATTTCAACATTGCATTTTATGGTTACAGAGAAACAGCCTAAGGCTTTCAAACAGCCAACCTTAATCTATCCAGTAACCATATAGGAACTGCTAAAAGCTCAAGACTGTGTATGAGCTGATTGGACTCCTGTGTCAATGTTAAATTTGAAGAGATTCAAAGAAGCTATAGCATCATATGGTATGCATTCTCTGTGAAGCAAATGTTAAATTCATGGTCAACTTCTAATAGAATTATTTCTCAAGACTGAAAAGATTTGGTTACAGTGGTCTTAGAGGTTGGTCCTCAGGTACAATGGAGGACCTGGTGGAAAGATGAAGCTAAGACCATTGAACAATGAAGTAGATCTAGAGGTATGGAAATTTCCCAAGATCAACTTCTTGGAGAAAATGATTATACTGATATACAAAGACAATCTTTATATGATGATCACATCCCAATTTTATGCTGAATGGCAGCCTTGAATGCTTGGAACAGAAATGAAGAAGTAGGAATGAAAATTTATACAGGGCCCCAAAAAATACCTTCACAGATTTCTTACAAAGGCTGTATCCAGCAGTAAATAAAATGATACCAAATTCAGAAGCTGGACAGGTAATAATTGAATCTCTAGCTTTTGAAAATGCTAATGCACAATACAAAAGAATAATTAGGCCATTAAAGGCAAGATCAGCACCCTTGGAGGACTGGTTCAGAGATACAATTAATAATGAATCTTATGACCATGATGATACTTGGCTAGGAGAGGTAATTTCCAGAGGTTTGAAGAAAAATAATAATGTCAAGTGTTTCAATTGTGGTAAACAAGGTCATCTAAAATGGGACTGTAAATAGGGCATTCCTAGAAATGATGTTTTGTCAAGGAACAATGGCAACAGAATTCCCCTCCCTTCTGGATTATGCAGAAGGTGTGATAAAGGCGAACATTGGACTAACAAATGTAGATCAAAAAGGAACAGACAAGGTAATACTTTGCCTTTGCCATTAGGAAATTCTCTGAGGGGCCTCTTGTAGGCCTCCATGACAAATTCAGTTCAGTCCTTTCCTACCATCATAAGAGAAACCCCTTCTCAGAGCTTTTAAAGAACCTAATGCCTATTGTAAAAAACCATACTGCTCAGGGTGATAGAAAAGCTATAGAAGAGAGAACAGAAAATTCAGGAGAAACCATACAGTGAATTTTTTGGCAAACTTCAATAAATGAACAAAGACTAAAATTAAAAAAAAAAGAATAAATGATATTCTTATTGAAGGTTTGATAGACACAGGTGTGGACATAACAATCCAGAATCTTGGTAATGAAATTGGCCTCTTCAGGAGGTAAATATTCAGCTTTTAGAGATCAGAAAATTATCTCAAGTGAAACAGCATGAGATGAGTCGAATTATAGGTCCAGAAAGACAGAGAGGAAAACTACAGCCATATGTGGCTAATAAAGCTATGAATCTATGGGGCCATGATTTATTGCAACAATGGAATGTCCAGATTAACATTCCTCCAACCTCAGAAACAAACTATAAACTAACATATTTTTGAGAAAAATATTAGGAGGTATTATAAAGAATAGTCATCAACCATCCAGATTGTACAAAAACAAGGCAGACCAACTGTTGATCTTTCAAAGACACTAGTGGCCCTAACTTTAAAATGGTTAACAGTCAAGCCTGTATGGGTTCAGCAATGGCCTTTAACAACAGAGAAACTGCAGGCCTTAGGACAGCTAGTACAAGGACAGTTAAATGCTCAGCATATTGAAGAATCAACCAGCCCTTGGAATTCTAATGTATTTGTTATTAAAAAGAAATATGGTAAGTGGAGAATGGTAACAGAACTAAGAGCTATTAACAAGGTGATTCAGTCAATGGACTATCTACAGTTTGGAATTCCTTTGCCTAGTCTGTTACCTAAAGGATAGCCTCTTATAGTTATCAATTTAAAAGACTATTTCTTCTCAATACCCTTACAAGAAAAAGACAGAGAAAAATTTGCCTTCACAGTACCTACATATCATAATTCCCAGGCAGTCAAGCGTTATCAATAGAAGGTTCTCCCACAGGGAATGTTAAATGGCCCAACCCTGTGCCAATATTTCTAAGACAGCCATTAGAAGTAATATGTAAACAATTTCCTAAATCTATAATTTATTATTACATGAATGACATTTTACTAGCTGATTCAAATGTGGATACTTTAGAAAGAATATTTGAAGAAGTAAAGAAAATGTTGCCTTGTTGGGGACTACAAATAGCTCCTGAAAAGATACAAAAGGGATATTCTATCAATTATTTAGGTTATAAAATAGGTCTATTAAAAATTAGACCCCAAAAGATGCAAATTAGGAGAGATCAATTACAGACTCTTAATGACTTTGAAAGATTATACAAAGACATTTCCAATCTATGGACTGCTATTGTGGTAAAAAAAAAAAGTGATGAACTGAGTAATTTGTTCAAAACCTTAGAAGGTGACAAGAATGTAAATAATCCAAGAGAATTATCAGCTAAAGGTAAAAGAGAATTGGCTTTGGTGGAAAAGGAAATACAGGATGCACATGCAGATCATTTGGATCCAAAGCTTGATTGCATTTCGGTTATTTTACCCTCTAAGCATTCTCCTACAGGAATTTTCATGCAGAGGAAAGATATTATGTTACAATGCATATTTCTAACAAATAGAGTAAAAAAATAAAAACTTATGTGGAAAAGATCTCTGAGTTGACTTTAAAAGGAAAATTGAGACTTCAACAATTAGCAGGAATAGACTCAGTTATTGTTATACCTTTAACTAAGGATGACATTGACAAATTATGGGCAGAAAGTGAACCTTAGCAAAGAGCTTGCAGTAATTTTTTGGGAGAGATTAACAACAAATATCCCTAAAGTGACAGAATTCAACTTATAAAGAGAGCTAACTGGATCCTGCCTTACATTGTACAGGAAATAGTAATATCTGAAGCCCTTACATTTTATACAGACACAAACAAACAAGGAGAGGTGGGTTACAAATGAGAAAATTTAAGTAAAGTGGTTCAAAGTCCTTATAATTTGTTTCAAAAATCAGAATTACATGCTATTCTGATGATATTGATGGATTTTTTGGAACCTCTCAACATAGTTACTGACTCTCAGTACGCCAAAAGAGTGGTTTTATATATTGAAACTGCAGATTTTATCCCTGGTGAGTCACAATTAACTTTGTTATTTATTTAGTTACAAGAAATAATCAGGAATAGGAAGCATCCCTTATATATATATAACCTGGCAACAAACCAAGGTAATTATAAGGAAATGCCTATTTGTTCTTTATATAATCAAACTCCACTACCAGCAGGAATTAACCCAAAGGGTACTCAGAGGAATGAAATCTGACAGATGGATGTGTTTCATTTTGCAGAATTTGGAAAACTGAAATATGTACACCATACCATTGATACCTATTCAGGATTTCAATGGGCAACTGCTCTGAGTTCTGATAAGGCTGATATTGTAATCACATATTTGCTAAAAGTTGTGGCCATTACAAGTATACTTGTACAAATTAAAACTGACAATGCTCCAGCATATGTCTCTGGTAAAATGAAACAGTTTTTTTGCTTATTACAATATAAAGCATATGACAGGTATACCACATAATCCTACAGGCCAAGCAGTCATAGAAAGATCAAATCGAACTCTAAGCGATATGCTAAATAAACAGAAATGGGTAACAAAAACACTCAGGAATATATTACATAATGCTTGATCAACTCTGAATTTTCTCAATGCTAATGAGAAAGGGACAACAGCTACAGAGAGACATTAGATAATAGAAAAAAAACTACAGAATTAAATCAGCCGATATACTTTAAAGATGTACTGATCTCAGAATAGAAACCAGAATATGTGTTACACTGGGGACAAGGTTATGCTTTTCTTTCTACAGGAGAAGAAAAGCTATGATATCATCAAAATTGACAAAGGTTTGATATGAACAAGAGAGACCTCTTAATTAGAAGAGTTGATAGTTCATCAACCTGATGGGAGCCATAAACCTAAGTGACCCTTGACACACATGCTGCCATATTTGGGCTTCTCTCCTTTTTTCTTAGATCTAGGCCTTGCTTAAGTCTCCATAGCACCAGAACCTCTTCTCACAAATACCAGAACCTCTTCTCAGATATCAGGTGAATGAGCTGAAGTTAAGCAATTAGGCAGTTAGGCAAGAGTAGATAGATAACCCCCAGAGCAACACTCCCTGCTGGCCAAACAGCCCATAATTAAATCCCTTCCTCCTTGCAACCCCCATAATTAAGTCCTTTCCTGCTTGCAACCCCCTTTGCCTACATATATATGCCTTTAGAGAAAAATAAAATTTTGGAGCTTGATCAGATATCCTGTCTTGCTCTCATTCTTTGTGTCTCTTGTCCCTCTCATTCGCTGGCCCTCCCTTTAGGTCCTCCTTGAGGACCCCACTGGCCAGGGCACCAATCAGCATGACTATTCAATTTAAATTAACTTTTACCACTAACAAATGCTTTTCATTTAATCAGATATAACTTGCCAAAAGGGAACCTCCCCAAAGTTAGGGTTGGGGAAGGGTTTTTGTTTTTGTCTTTCAGGAGAATGAAGGCTAAGGAATCTGAAGAACACTGGACCAATGAGACATCTGAAGTAAAAGGACAAATCATCCAGAAAAAATGTCCCAAGAAAAAGAGTAAATTGGCCTATTGGTGTATCACATATCTAACAGGATAAAATTTCATAAGTCTTCCTAAATATTTGTTTCTGCTCTTCTCCATGGGCATATAACACAAATGATCTTTATGTAGTCTCAGTTCAATTAAAAATTAAAACTGGCTTTGGAGTTGGAGTGTAACTCTCTCCTTCTCTAAACCCAAGCACATTTGTTAAAAGAAAATGCAAAATCTCTGTGTTATGTCAGAAGAGCCACCTGATATGGAACAGAAGAAAAACCAAACTTAAGGTACTATTCTATTATCACTAATCTCATAATTCTTTGGTTCTATATTGACTCTTTAAAGCTTTTCTTAAGGTATGAATGTTATATTAAAAGTTATAAGATATATATATATATGTATATATATATATAATTTTGTCATTATATTAATGGTCATATAGAATACTAACTAATTCTAGAAAAAGTACTTCATTTAGCCTCCTGTACATGGTTTTGGGTTTGAGTCTCTATCAGTTTTCTTCAGGGAACCATAACAATGCCTAACAGTGACTTTGAAGTTTCCAAAAAGATAATGGAGCTCCACAATGACAATTCCATCAGGACAAAAATAATACCACTAAGATGACAAACACCACCCAAAGATCAGTTTTGGACTACAAACTGCTCAGAACAATTTCAAGATGGCTAGCTGAGATGATCCAGCCTCACAGACTACTCGAGCAAGGACTTGAGACAAGCCCTGCATTTTCCTATTGTGCAGAGACTGGACAAATGACACAACTAACTCTCCCAGGACTTGATAATTAACCTCAAAATTTTCCTTTTCAAGATCCCCCAAGATCCCCAGACAATAGGAAATAATTTTAAGAAAAGAATGCCCACATTCCCAAGTGGTGGGGTGGATGGTTTTTGGTCATTCATTGGGTTATAGATAATTGTCATTGTTTAGGATGGCTGGTTACAAGTTATTAATTGATCATGGTCAAAAAAAAGGCTAAACAAGGAGATTAGATTTAGGATTCTTATTTGAAAAAAAAGAGGATATAGAGAAGAGGTAGATTATTGAATCTACTCTTAAAAAAGAGATATAGATATAATAGAATAAAATGGTAGATTACTGAATCTACTCTGAAAAGAAAAAAGAGAGAATATAGATATGATAAAATAAAAAAGGTAGATTATTGAATCTACTCTTAAAAGCAACTACGTTTTAAATATTTTACATTGGATTGGATTTTTGTATATTTTATACAAATTATGTATATTGATACAAATTGGGGATTGATTTTATTAGAAAATATTATACATATATTTCTAATCTTGTTCAAGGTATTTTACCTATACATCTCATTTAACAATATAAGGCAAATTGTTAGTCCTTGAAAGTTATTATTACACACTAATTAGGATCTAAAGATATGCAAATTAGTAGTTAGTCACCTATTACAATTGAACTTGTCATATTAGGTATGTTTTCAAGGTCAAACAGAAATATATTTTAGATAGACAGGTCATCTTCAAACACTTCAGAGATCTATAGAAAACGGTATTTAAGATGTTTTAATAATATGGATTTTTTTCTTTTTTTTTTTTAATGGCAATGAGATATGTCTGCTCCTTGTAGCATCAATCTACTTCAGAGAAGATGATGGTCATTGAAGAAACTCCTTAGGGAGTTTACTTTGTGGCAAGTTAGCCACTGGGCAAGAAAATACCCTTTCCTTGACTACTGACAGTATGTTGTCAAAATGGACAAGTAGGACAGAAAAGAAAGGACTGCTGCACCTTGCCAAGACAAAGTAGAAGGCCCTTTAGAAAATCCTGCTTCACAGATGAGTCTGTCAGGTATGCTAGATCTATAGGCCAAAGATGGATGCCCCAACTTTGCAGAGTGTGATTGTCCAGGCAGCCAACTGTTTCTGTCATTTGTCACATTTTTTGGAAGTCACTTGTTTGCCCTTCTTGCTTACTCAGTTAATATTATTTCCTTCTTGGATCTCTGAGAGAGTTGAAGATTATATACTTATAGTTTTCCTTGTTAAGAAATTCAGAAAAGAAACTCACTAAAGAGGTGTAAAGTCTGAAAGTTTCAAAGACATCAAAAGATAGTTTTGGTTGGTAATGCAAATTTGGATAGAAGGTGAATTTGATACAATCCTTTGGATTTACAAAGATATGATAGATAATGGAGTATTTTCTCTGAATTTGTTAAATGCAAATGGACTAGACATTGTTGATGTACTTATTGCCTGTATATATTGTATATACTTGTTATACTTACTGTATATAGTTTTTCTTGTATCAGTTATAGCCTTCTTTTATTATTTTAGACAAAAAAGGGGAAATGTGGTGTAAGACAAATTGCAAAATGGTCTTATTAGTAAAAAATCCAGAGCCAGATATTGGGGAAAAAACCTGAGAGATCAGAGGAATAGGAAAAGCCACAGCCAACATCACCTTACAGATGCCTCAGTCTCCAAAGAGACCTTTCTGTATACCCATGCCTATAGGCCTTTCTGTTCTGCAATCTCATTTCCTCTTTCCACCCAGCTACATCACTTCCTGTCTGTCTGTACAGACCTCCAGATCTCTATGGTTAGTGCTGGGATTAAAGGCACATGTCACCAAACCTGGCTCTGTTTCCCAGTGTGGCCTTGAACTCACAGAGATCCAGGTGGATCTCTGCCTCCCAAATGTTAGGATAGAAGGTGTGTGCTACCATTGCCTGATTTCTATGTTTAATATAGTGGCTAGATTTTTCCTCTGATCCTCAGATAAGCTTTATTGTGGTACACAGATAAAATATCACTACATTTCCCCTTTTTGTCTAATAAAAAATAAAAAAAGTTATAACCAATGTAAGAAAAACTATATACAATAAGTACAATAACTACATACAATATATACCAGCAATAAATACATCAAAAATGTCTAGTTCATTTGCACTTGACAAATTCAGAGACAATATTCCATTATCTATCCTATTTTGGTGAGTCCAGAATGTACCTAATTTACTTTCTATCCTAACTTGTATTACCAACCAAAAACTATCTTTTAATGTCTTTCAAACTTATACACTTTATACCTCTTTAGTGAGTTTCTTTTATGAAGTTCTTAACAAGGAAAATTATAACTAATCTTCAACTCCCTCAGATACCTGAGAAAGAAATAATATTAACTGAGTAAGGAGGAAGCGCAAACAAGTGACTTCCAAAAAATTTGATTTATGTCAGAAATAGCTGGCTGCCTGGACAATCACCTGAGGTTTTTCTGCAACATTGGGCATCATCTTCGGCCTATAGGCTTAGCATATCGGACAGACTCATATGTGAAGCAGGATTTTCTAAAGCACATTCCTATTTGTCTTGGCAAGAATCAGCAGTCTTTTGTTTTGTGTCCTGCTTGTCCATTTTGGATAGCATAGTGTCAGCAGTCAATGTGAGGGCTCTTTCGTGCTCAGTGGCTAAATTTTGCCACAATGAAAGTAAACTCCATGTGGAGTTTCTTAAATGCCCATGTTCTCTGAAGTAGATTGGTGCTACGAGGAGTAGACATATCTCATAGTCAATAAAAAAAAAGAAAAAAATCTGTTATTAAACATCTTAAATGTCATATTCTGTAGATCTCTGAAGTGTATGAAAATGACCTGTCCATCTAAAGTATATCTCTACTTGACCTTGAAAACATACTTAATATGACTATGAGTTCAATTGTCATGACTAACTACTAACTTACATTTCTTTATATCCTAAATAGTTGGTAATAATAACTTTCAATTACTAGCAAATTGCATTACATTGTTAAATAAACTGTATATGTACAATACCTTGAACAAGATTAGAAATATATGTATAATATATTCTAAAAAATTAATCTCAAATTTATATCAATATAAATAATTTATATATAATATACAAAAATCCAATCCAATGCAAAATATTTAAATTAGTAGTTACCTTCTAAAAGTAGATTCAATAATCTACCTTTTCATCTTATCATATCTATATCCTCTCTTTTTTCTTTTCAGAATAGATTCAATAATCTACCCTTTATTCCATCAATCAGTAATAAGCCTAAGCTAATGGCTGAGCAGTTATAATTAATATAAGCCTCTGAATGATTATTTTATAAGCAGCTGTGGGACCTCAGGGTTGGGCAGGACAGAGAAAACTTCTGACTACACATTTATCTGGGTCTGATTATCTCTATGATCTGTTTTAATAAGTTATTCTAAAACTTACATCTTGGCACTTATGTCAACCAACTTTTTAGGAATAAAACAAGAATGATCAATACACTACATAAATCTCATCTAAGTTAATTATTAATTATCCTCTCACTTAATTGTTCCATTTTTAAACCATCCATTGTGTAATCATACAGAGACCTAACACTCTCCATCATAATAGTGTTTTACATTTTTTAGTGTTGGAAAAAATTTCCTTTCTGTCATTTTTTAAACTAATTCCCCCTTTAAGAGATCCCAGCTATCTCATCAAATCTGCTGTTGATGACGGTGAGGATGTGAGGCTGGCTGCTGCTGCAGCACAGAACAAGTAGAAGCCTGAGCGAGTTTTCAAGGCAACTATTTAGTTTGGCAGCAGCCTGAAGAAGGGGTCCAGGAAAAAACCACAGCCCACTGGGAGAGGAAACCTGCTGTCTAAAAAATGCACACAGAGGATCGTGGGGAAGAAGTACATGTGGCAGGGGCTGCATAAAGGCAGGACTGGACAGTGGTGAGGGTCTAATGCTGGCACCATTTGGAGCCCAAGTATCGGTGAAATTGCTGCAGAGAGGCTGCAATAGAAAAAAATCCCAGACTAGCTCAGTGGGCTTTGGGAAAAGAAAGAAAAACCTAGCCGATGGGTTGGTGACTCCAGTGTGAACACCCCCCTTTCACCCCCCACCCCCTTCTGACCCCCCACCCCCACTACCCCCCACCCTCCCACTCCCGCATGCAGCTCCAGCCTGTCCAGGTGGCTACAAAGCCACAGGCAAGTGGCTTTTCCATGAATTCTTGCCCCAAAAGTTGGACTCCAGTTGAAGTGTGATCCTAATTAGTCTTAATAATAAAAATCAGGAGTCAGATAAAAGCTGAAAAATCATAGAAGAAAAGGAGCAGCCACAGTCACCTTTTACCTCTCCAACGCCTCAGACCAAAAAAGGCCAAGCTCCTGTCTCTAGCCCACCTTATCCCTTCCTGTCTCCTGTCTGTGCAGACCTCCAGACCTCTGTGGTTAACTAGTTGCTAGCTTAATCCTCTGATCTTCAGGCAAGATTTATTTGTCAGAACACAAACAAAATATCACAACAGTCTCCATTTTAGTGTGATTTCTAATAGAATTACTATTAACATTTAAATGTGAGGCATACCTTCAGCAGTTTGTTTACATTGTTATTGAACAAGATCCCTACCAATTCACAGCTCTACTCAGTTCTTCTCCAGGTAGGCAAACTTCAACCATGGCTTTACAGGATTATGTCTCTACAGTTTCTGGCAATTTGCTAAGCAACCTCCATTCTCCAATGCAACAAAAATTATGGGCTTTCCATTTTTTGAATTTTAATGATGGTCTTTGCTGTAAGCACAAGAGTGAGAACATTTCTCCCCTTTCTCTATGTCATCTTCTCTGTCACGGAACGGACTTCACCATTGTGGACAAACACAGACACAGGTGGCTGGGCCTGACCATGGGTTCATCGCTTAGCTTGTGGCAGCAGGGGCAAAGGCATCAGCCCACAGCAACCTCTGCAGACCAAAATCAGCTGTGATGAAATCCAGGAGAATTCTGTTTGAAGAGAGGGAGAGGTACATGTGGCAGATAGGAGGGCCAGTGAAGGGAGAAAATCCCACATCACTGCCTGTATCTCGGAATCACTGCTGATAAATCAATATCAACCCAAGTAATTTTGATACCCCATGTTTTTCAATAGACTAGTAATACGGACAAAAAATAAATAGGCAGAGATGCACCAAAATTAAATGTCATCATTTATTATATTGACGTAAGAGATATCTACAGAATATTCTACCCAAACATCAAAGTATATATATACATTACTGAGCACTGCATGGAAACTTCCCTAGAATAGACTACATTATGGGACACAAAACAAAGCTTAACAATTTCTGAAATTTTTAAATAACCCCATGTATTCTATCTGATCATAATTCAATAAAACTTAAAGTCAACAGCAAACAAATGTCTAATAAGCAAACAAACACATGGAAATTAAGCAACTTAATCCTAAATGATGAATGAGTCAAAGAATAAATCAATAGATTTTAAAGTTCATGGAACTAAAAAAATTTAAAAACAACATAGTAATACCTCAGGTATACATTAAAAAACAGTCTTGTGTGGAGAATTTATAACTTTGTGATCCTATATTTTTTTAAAAAGAGGAGCATAAATAAATGACTTACTGATACTACTCAATAATTTGGAAAAACAACAACAAACCAAAGCCAATTTCAGAGAATAGCAAGAAATAATAAATGTCGAAGCAGAGCTTAATGAAATAGAAACAAATAAAACAATACAAAGAATCAGCAAATCTAAGAACTTGTTCTTTGAGATGATAAATATGACTGACAGACCCTTGGCCAACCAGAAGAAAAATGAAAAATAATGAACAGAATCAGAAATGAACAAAGAAACCTTACAACATACACCAAAACATTCTGATTATTATAAGGGAATACTTTGAAAATCTCTACTTCATGAAGATGTAAAATATAAAAGAAATGGATTAATTGCTATATTCATTCAAACTACCAAAGTAAAACCAAGAAGAAGTAAACAACCTAAATAGACCAATAACAAACATGAATATTGAAACAGTAATAAAAAGCCTTCCAGCTCAGAAGAACACAGGCCAGATGAATTCACAGTATAATTCTGCCAAACTTTCAAACAAGTTCTAAAATCAATCCTTCTTAAAATATTAAAAAAAATAGAAACAGAAAGTTCTACTTAACTCCTTCTACAAAACCAATAACACTCTAATACCAAAAAGAGCTAAACACACACACACACACACACACACACACACACACACACACACACACAAATAACAAACAAACAAACAAAAACAGATACAAATTTTCTGAATAAAATACTTGCAGACTCAGCAAAGGCACATAACCGAAAGATCATATAACTCGATCAAATTGACTTTATCCCAGAGATACAGTGATGGTTCAACATTCCTGAGTCAATAAATATAATAAATCATATAAATGAACTTAAAGGAAAAAAAATCACATAATGATTTGAATAGATGCAGAAAAACCTTCAGTAAAATTCAATGTGTCCTCATGCTAAAAGTCCTGGAGATAATAGTGCTAGTGAAAATATCCTTCAACACAATACATGCTTCACATGGCAAATCAGAAGTAAATTTCATTCTAACTGGTGAGAAACTTAAAGCAATCCCATTCATATCAGGAACAGGACAGAGATGTCATCTCTCCTCACTCCTTTTTTTAAATTTTATTTTGTAATTTAATTTACTTTTACATATTAGCCACAGATTCCCTTGTTCTCCCCCCTCCTGCCCCCCAGCCCGCCCTCCATTCCTATCTCCTCTAGGGCAAAGACTCCCCTGAGGATTGAGTTCAACTTGATAGATTCAGTCCAGGCAGGTCCAGTCCCCTCCTCCCAGACTGAGCCAAGTGACCCTGTATATGCTCCAGGTTCCAAACAGCCAGCTCATACACTGAAGACAGGTCCCGATCCCATTGCCTGGATGCCTCCCAAACAGATCAAGCTAACCAACTGTCTCACTTATCCAGATGGCCTGATGCAGTTGGGGGCTCCTCAACTATTGGATCATAGTTCCTGTGTTTCCATTTGTTGGGGTATATGTCCCTGTGCTTTTTCCAACCTTGGTCTCAACGATTCTCACTCATACAAACCCTCCTCTTTCTCACCAGTTGGACTCCTGGAGCTCCACCTGGGGCCTGGCCATGGATCTCTGCATCCGGTTCCCTCAGTCATTGGATGAGGTTTCTAGCACAATTAGGGTGTTTGGCCATCCTATCACCAGAGTAAGTCAGTTCGGACTGTCTCTCAACCATTGCAAGTAGTCTATTCTGGAGGTAATTGTGGATTTCTGTGGACCTCTCTAGCACCCTGCTTCTTCCTATTCTCATGTAGTCTCCATTTATCATGGTCTCTTATTCCTTGTTCTCCCTCTCTGTTCTTGATCTAACTGGAATCTCTCATTCCCCTAAGCTCTCTTTCAGTTGACTGTAGCTTGAGTTTTCCTGCCTGACCCACGGTCAGGATAAATCTCTTTCACCTGCCAGTCCCACAGCCGCTCAGACCCAACCAAATAAACACAGAGACTTGCATTGCTTACAAACTGTATGGCCGTGGCAGGCTTCTTGCTAACTGTCCTTATATCTTATATCAATCCATTTCTATAAATCTATACCTTGCCACATGGCTCGTGGCTTACCGGCATCTTTACAAGCTGCTTGTCCTGGTGGCGGCTGGCAGGCAGTGAGTGACTCCTTCTGCCTTCCTGTTCTTTTTATTCTCTCTGTTAGTCCCGCCCATACCTCCTGCCTAGCCACAGGCCAATCAGTATTTTATTAACAACACATTTGCCGTACAGAACATTCCCACAGCACTTGACCCTTGCCCTACATTACCCCCACTCATGTCCAGGTTGTTCATGTAGATCTCATCCATTTCTCTGTCATTGGGTGATCCCTGTGTTTCTTGGGGTCCTGTTTTCTAGGTAGCCTCCCTGGAGTTGTGAGTAGCAGTCCAGTCATCTTTGTTTTACATCTAGTATCCTCCTATGAGTGGGTACATACCATGTTTGTCTTTCTGAGTCTGGGTTACCTCACTCAGGATGATTTTTTCTAGATCCATCCATTTGTCTGCAAACCTCATGATGTCATTGTTTTTCTCTGCTGAGTAGTATTCCATTGTGTATATGTACCACATTTTATTTATCCATTCTTCAGTTGAAGGGCATCTAGGTTGTTTCCAGGTTCTGGCTATTATAAACAAACAATGCTGATATGAACATAGCTGAGCAACTGCCCTTGTGGTATGATTGAGCATTCCTTGGGTATGTGCCCAAGAGTGGTATAGCTGGATCATGGGGGAGATTGATTCCCAATTTTCTAAGAAAGCACCATATTGATTTCCAAAGTGGTTGTACAAGCTTGCATTCCCAACAACAGTGTAGGAGTGTTCCCCTTGCTCCACATCCTTTCCAACATAAGCTGTCTTCATTGTTTTTGATCTTAGCCATTCTGACAGGTGTAAGGTGGTATCTCAGAGTTGTTTTGATTTGTATTTCCCCAATGATTAGGGATGTTGAGCAATTCCTTAAATGTCTTTCAGCCATTTGAGTTTCCTCTGTTGAGAATTCTCTGTTTAGTTCTATAGCCCATTTCCTAATTGGACTGTTGGGCATTTTGATGTCTAATTTCTTGGGTTCTTTATATATTCTGGATATCA
>CABHPQ010155843.1:427-25048 GCA_902168405.1 Peromyscus aztecus | reverse complement strand
AAAAAAAAAAAATAGATATATTAAACATCCTCCCTTCTCCCACCCCAGGCAGACTGAAAGCAATGACTATTAGAGTGAAACTGAAGAGTGGGTGTGGGTTCCGTTTTGCTAATCTCTGGTACATGGAAGGCATCCCATCTGGGTCTGAAACAGCCAGGGGGATGGCTGAAGGAGTCCGGGACGGAAATAAGGGGTTGAGGAAGGTGGCCCATTGTTCTTAAATACGGTTTTGTTGGGATGTTATCCATGGCTTCATACATGCTAGGTAGTGCTCTTTCACTCACCACCACCTCAGGGGCCCTTCCTCCTGTGTGTAAACCCAGGGCTTTGCATACCACACGGGAGCACTCTGCCGCTGGCCTGCCCTCCACTCCCAGTCTAAAAAATGCTTGAGATTTCATGTTTTAAATACAGAACATTACTTTTCCCAAACTCGTCACACACCAGCTTGCATACGTGTGTGTGTGTGTGTGTGTGTGTGTGTGTGTGCGCCTCCATATATCTCCCTACTTTGGAAGGAGTCACTCTTTATCCTCACTGACTGTAGCAGTTTTACTAATGTTCTCTTTGGGATGAGTGTTCCCGTGGCCCTCCAGGGTGAAATAGTTTTTAATGGGCACCTTCTCTCTTTGGTTGGCTGTCTGCCCAATTCCAGGAACTTGGAGAGGTCACCCCATCCCACTGTGCTGTCTGGATAGAAGCCCAAGTATTCTCTTGGTGTCTTGTATTCACACCCAGCCCACATCAGAGGTCGCTTGGCAGACCACCCATTAAGTTCCCCAAACTTGTCATCTTGCCATCAAGAACATCAGCGCTCTGTGTGTGGGGCTTGCTCACAGGGAGTGGGGTCCTGTCTGGGAAGGTGATTGGAAGGATCCATACTCTTAGCAAACCTGATGAGTTTGCTCTGAATGCTACCTTGCCTTCTTCTCTCCTCAGTGGACTCTTTTTGCATATCGGGAATCTGAAAGGTCACATGGCTTGAATTCCAGCACCTGAGGACAGCCGAGGCCACATAACACGATTCTGAACAAAACAAAACCCCATTAATAATATCTGAGATTATTTTAAAAGTGGCTTGAAAATCTGGGTTATACTAGACCTCTAAAACACATATCTAAATGGAAAAATGTTCATTAAGAAATTCTTTTTGGTTGCGTGGTGGTGGTGCACGCCTTTAATCCCAGCACTTGGAAGGCAGAGGCAGGCGGATCTCTGTGAGTTCGAGGCCAGCCTGGTCTACAGAGAGAGTTCCAAGACAACCAGGGCTACACAGAGAAACTTTGTCTCCAAACCACCCTCTCCCAAAATAAAAAGAAAGAAATTCTTTCTGGGACTGGAGAGATGCTCAGCTGTTAAGAGCACACATTGCTCTTGCAGAGGACCCCTTGTTACCCAGCACCAGTGTTGGGTATAACTCCAGATCTAGGGGACGGTTTTCCTTTTAGATACTCAAAAGGCCAATTTTTAAGATTTTTTTTTTGAGTTCCCATTTTTCATTTCAGTTTAGGTTTCTCTTAAGATGACAATCTAAATATTTTATATATGTAGATAGTTTTTATGTCCTTAGTTTTAGGTTTAAATTTCTAAAAAGATGGGCTGAGATTATATTAATTTGAAATAGTCTACTTGGAGGAGGTGGGAATGGGGGGGTGGGTTCGGGGGGAGACTGGGGGGTGGGAGGAGGGAGGACAGGAATCTGTGGTTGATATGTAAAATAAATAGAAAATCCCGTAATAAAAAACATTAATTTTAGATAATATTTAAGTTACGGGGTTTTTTATTTCCACTCCTAACACCTTTTTAATAGAATGAAGTGTGATTTTCCTTATAGGAATTGAGCTGGAACTGGCCTGGAAGCCTCTTCCCTGGGGGCTGGTTCTCAGTATCTGAAGGTGCTATTAAGCTTCTAAGGGAGAAGAGTGGTCCTACACAGCAGCAAAGCTGTGAACCATGACAATGAGCAGCTGGCATGTTAGCCCCACGGGTACAATGGTGGCACTTATGTCTTAGCTATTTGGACAACCCACTAGAACCTCAAGTTGTTGCTATGGTCCGAACTCTGCCCTCAGCATATTCAGGATCCTGTCTGGTTCTCGCATGTTACCGGGAAAACTGAGGTTCCTTCTTTGGGGTTCCTGATCTAATTAATAAAATAATTTAGGAAGGGACTTGGAAGAAATCTCAAGGCCAGTTGTCTTAGACCAAGTTTGAGTGACGAGCAGCAGAGTAGGTAGTCCGTCAGTTTTGGCAGCTGCCGAGAGGGGGGAGGTGGAAAGCAAGGGAGAGAAGCCATGCCCTTGGAGTCCGGAAAGGAAACAGAAAAGCTACACTTTTCCGAGGAGTTCAGAAACACAGGCAGCTCCATAAGTGGCTGCCACTCGTGTTCATTTTAAAGAGTGGAACCCAGGCTGGCACAGGGCTATACCCCCACCTACTTGGAGGCCAAGGCAAGAGGATGGAAGGTCAGTGCCCGCCTAGGATACACACTAGGCTGAAGGCCAGCCGGGGTAAATAAGTGAGACCCCATCTTAAAGCAGAAGAGGGCTTGGTGGTAGAGTACTTGCTTAGCCTGTGTGCAGCCTGTGGGTTCCATCTCCAGTACTGGGGAGATGGAGGGAGGCCAGAAGGGACCCACTAACCCGAACAGATTTAACTGGTAGGTTATTTTCATGCTGCCTCTGATCTTTTACTTCGTTTCTTTGCTTATCACTTGTATTTTACTTGATAGCTTTTGGTCATTTGCTTTTAGATCACTGTGGTAAAGACATGGAATATTTCATCAGCAGCACAGAGCCTGAAATCGAGGCTGATCGTCTAAATAATTCAATGTGGTCTCTAATGGAAAATATTCTGGGCTTCACCTGGGGTTTGGTGGCAAGCATTTGGAACTAACTATGTCTCTTTTAAAGAGGACTTTATTGGCAGAGTTGAAGAAGGCTACAAGCAGATGGGTTTCCATAAAGCCAACATGAGGCCATTACCAAGGGAGGCATGCCTGGAAGCCTCCTGAACTTGGTCCCCAATTGTGACGGTCTGCTTAAGATGCATGTGGCAAGAAGGAGGGCTGGTGACTGAGTGTAGCTCACATGCTCCTGGGCCGAGATGGGACCTCCATGCAGAGTTTCCCATGAGCCCCATGTGTGGAGATGTGGCTGGTGGAGGAAAACATCACAGACGGCCAAGGGAAAGCATTTGCTGCCCCACTCCATCCCGATGGGCCAAGCTCAGGGTGCCCTGTCTCTTTCTCTTTGTTCCCAGTTCTGCCTCCGGTGCTGGTGCCAAGACACAGCGAGTACAACCCCCAGCTCAGCCTCCTGGCCAAGTTCCGAAGCGCCTCCCTGCACAGTGAGCCCCTCATGCCGCACAACGCCACCTACCCAGACTCTTTCCAGCAGCCTCTCTGTCCTGCACCACCCTCCTCTCCAGGCCACGGGTTCCCGCAGTCTCCATGCCCAACCACTTACCCACACTCCCCAGGAAGTCCTTCCGAGTCAGACAGTCCATTTCAACACTCAGGTCAGTCTGTGGGAAATGGGATCCCGGTGGATGATAAGTGTGGTTGTTGCATCTAGCATGTCTGTGGTGTCTTTAGGTTTACAGAGACATCTGTGGGCCTGGGCCATCTAACCCACCACCCTCCAGATGACCAGGATGGGACCCATTTTGGAGTAGAACTGGAGACACATATTTTTGAATCCAGTCCTCTTTCAGAAGCTAAATAGAACTTAGCACCACTCCTGGAAATTTACAGCATGTAGGATTATTGTTTGTTTTGAAACATGGTCTGCTTTTAGCATAGGCTAGTCCCAAACCCACCATTCTCTTGCTGCAGCTGCCCCAATGCTGGAGTTACAGGCATACATCGCTTTGATGAATGTAGATGTAAGATTGACATATTGATGGATGACAGATTAAAAACTTAAATACTAAAAGCAAGGACTGGCTAGATAGCTCAGCAGATAAAGGTACTGCTACATAAGCCTGCCAACCTGAGTCACATCCCCAGAACTTCTGGAAAGGGAGAAAGAGACAAAGGACTCCACAAAATTGTCCCCTGGCCTCCAAATACGTATCATGCAGACACAGTAATAACCAACTAACTACATAGATAAATGAGATTTGGCCAGAGAGCAGCCATAAGGGGACCAAAGTTAGGCTTTTGTTTGCTTGCCTCTTTGGACAACCAAATGGCAGGTGTCTTTTGCTCCAAAGGTCCTGTGTATGACCTCAGTAGCATGCAGAGCTAGGCCCCCAACACCAACTGGTACGTTCTCTCTCCTCTGAAGTCAAGACAGCAGCAGAAGGTAGTGCTCCCCCGAGAGCTTCATGCTGGATTGAAAAAGCAATGCACGAGGGAGGGACAGCCTAGTGGGTCTCCATGATATGTGTGCTGTGACGGCTGTGTGATGTGTGTGCTGTGACAGCTGTATGATGTGTGTGCTGTGACGGCTGTGAAGTTGGTCAAAGAAAGAGACGTGAAGGAGAGATATATGGGACCCTCTTAAGTGTGAGGCTGATAATATCTGCATAAATACAGCTGGAACCCACAGTTATAATCTGCCTCACTCTTGTTCATAAGTCCTCTTACTTAATGTGTATTTATTAAGTCTCACTAAGTAAACAAATAATAAAGCCTTGCCCTAGGTTGCTGAGAAAGAATTAAGAGATTAACAAAAATTATCTTTACTCTCAAAGACCATATAAGATGTGTTAAGATGAGAAGAGATATCATCCTCCAAAGTGTCGTTACCTTAACAAGATCCTTACACACCCGTGTTCACATGCATCACCTTGTATTACGTCAATGCTCTCCTTTGTCTCCAGCAGAGTGCCTGAAATGCCTGCTCATGCATTACTTATTGCATAGAGAATTCCCCTGCATGTTTGAAACTTAGTATCAGGGCCAGTGGTTAAAGGACAGGATAATTATAAGATACATATTTGCCTAACACACACACATAGACACACAACACACAATAAAAGATTGCCTGTACTGACTGCATTCTGCCCAGTTACCCTTTGACCTCCTCCCATCCACGGGCAGACTCTAGCAAAGCTGAGAAGCCAGCTCTCCTTAAAATATACTTACATCATATGTAAATAGGTATCTGTGTGTTTCATGGAGGAGAATGTGAGCCTGTCTATATAGATTTTTTTTCTTCAATAGAATTCATTCAGTGCTTTTGATTTGGTTTGTTATCATATCCAAACTATTTGGTGGTTTTTTTTTTTTTTAAATCATTATTGTAGAATTACACCTTTTGACATAGGGATTCAGTTCAGTTCTGTAACAACAGGATACTGTTCTTCTCTGGCAAAGATGAGGTGGCCTGCCACCTAGCTCCTGGCTGTGTTTACTCTGGGACTGGCAACATTTTACATCAGTCTGTCCATGCTGTCTTTTCCCTGGCCCCTCATTATACTACATCTGTAAACACTTGAGAAAATTAACAAGGACCATGGCCTTAGACTCATGGGTGCAGTAAACTAATGAGCTGGGTCCAAACAGCTTCCGTCAAACATGCGTGTTTGAAGGATTACAGAGGAAGGCGTACTTGGTCCTACAGCCAACTTTCTGGTTTAAAGCATTCATCTCTGCTTCCTGTTGGAATCATGAGCTTGAGAGCCCAGAGGTGATGGTGATATGGTGCCTTTGTTATGCCCAAAATGCAGGGATCCTCAAAAGCCTGCCATGGAGACCGAATCCTGCATGTAAAAGCAAAGAACCTTTATTTTCAAGCTCCGAGCTCGGTCTCTCTGTCTGTCCAACAAAGTGGTGAGAGCAGAGAACCCTGAGCCCAGGCAGGGTAGGGTTTTTATCATAGCAGAGGTTGGGGTGAGGGGATTTCCAGGGTTCAGGACCTTGATTGGCTGACATTTGTCTAGGGGTATGTATAAAACAAAAACAGGTGTGCACTAGACTCAGGGACATCTGGCCACCTTATCTAATGGTTGGACTCTTTGGGATGTCAGGTACTTTCCCATCCCTAGGTGGATCCCTGGGTGGTGTCAGCTTATGGCTTTTCCTGGATCTGGGTGTTGCCTGCCAGTAAACCTGTCACGGAAGCTATGTCTGGGCCCCTAAGCCTGTCATGGCGGCTGTGTGGTCAAACTGTTTGGGGGCTCCTCCACACCTTTTCTCTTGTTTTCTTTCAGACTTCCGGCCAGTTTGCTATGAGGAACCCCAGCACTGGTGCTCTGTGGCCTACTATGAACTCAACAACCGGGTTGGAGAGACTTTCCAGGCGTCCTCCCGGAGTGTTCTCATCGATGGCTTCACCGACCCTTCCAATAACAGGAATAGGTTCTGTCTCGGGCTGCTTTCAAATGTAAACAGAAACTCAACCATAGAAAACACCAGGAGGCACATTGGAAAGGGTGAGAGCCAATGCAGCAAGTCTCCATCACTGCTTCTAAGCTCAAAGGCTGGATTAGAAATCAGTGTTGGCCCTGTAGGAAGCCTGCAGGAAGATCCCCAGGCACAGTGTCACCACGGGAGGGGGACATGTTCTCTTTGCCTCTAAAATCAGTAGACCATCTTCAGGGGTGGCATGGGTGCGTGCTGTGAGGACAAGACATAGTAAAGGGCCAGATGTGCTGACACAGGCCTGTAATGCCAGCACTGGTTCCCCAGGGGGAAGCACGCCAGGGTTAATCCGCACTGAAATATAAAATGCTCCCTTCATTAGGCTGTGGCTGAGTGAACGGTATGTTTGAAAGCCCCTCGACCCCACCAAGTGACTCCTATGCAGGCTCGACCTTGAGAACAGATCTGTCCTGAGGTGATCTTGACACAGACATAGGCTTCAAAGCCTACTACTATTTTGGCCTCCATGATGGGCCACATGAAATCCCATGAGTCCATGACTCCTTCTGGAGATGCTGTGGTCTCTAGCCAGAGGCCAGCCTGCTACTGGCTCAGGATTCCCACTAAGCCTGTAGTAGCCACCCCGCATACACACACACACCTGGCTGTGACCACCAGCTTTCAGGTCTGTGGGGTCAAGGTGCAAGTGGACCTCTGTAGCCCTCTTCTGCGGTGGCAGATAGCACACACTGTAGAGGAACTGTCAAAAGGCCGAGATGGGTAGCGTATCCCACACGGGGAAGTGCCACCATACAAGGCAGAGCCTAAGACAACACTGAAGCTCAGAGCCTCCTGCTGGCTCTCCACTGCCCTGTGAAGTAAATCCTCACCCATTGACACAGCCCCCCCCCCCCCCCCACCACCACCACCACGGAGCTTGCACTTGACTTTTCCCTGGCCTCCATTGCCTTCTCTTCTGCAGAGCTTTTAAAGGTTGACTAATTGTCAAGAGTGTCTGGAGCTCTGGACAGGGCTGCAGAGACTGCTTTGAGCTCAACTGTACAACAGAATGTCCCCTCACTGTCAGCCATACCCACCCCCATTGTGCACAGGCATGGCCAAGGGAGGCAGCACTAGCTTTGCTCGGTGGAAGTCCAGGGCAGGCTCTGTTTCAGCGGGTCAGAGGCATCCTTCCAGTTCCTCATGGTCACCAGTGCCTGAGTTGTGGGTGTCAGGAGAGGGACCAGGGGTAGGGAGGGTGAGGGTGGGTGCTGGTGGTGGTGTCGTGGTGATGCTGGTGGTGTTGGTGGTGGATTTTGTTTGAGCCTGGCCTATTTCTAGTCATCTCCAGTTCCATCCATTTTATAATCTCATGCTTCTTTACAGCTGAATAAAATTCCATTGTGCGTGTGTACCGAACTCTATTTATCGAGGATGTCCCTTTTGAAATGTAACTCCAGGAATGTTAGATAAATTGAGATGAGCTGCATATTGCTGTGTTTTTACGTGACTGTGTGTGGAAGTGTGGTCGGAACGTTCCTGTTCTCAGGAGCATGTGGTGTGGTTTATAGGGTTGAGTGACATGCCCCTGAGCTGAAGTACATCTCTGAAGCCTCTGCTCACAGAAATATTTTAGTTTTGAGTCAGGGTCTCACTGTGCAACCCTGGCTGGCCTGAACACTGTGTAGGCCAGGCTGGTCTCAAACTCACCTGCCTCTGCTTCCTGAGGCTGGGATTGAAGGCGTGTGCCGCCACACTGGGCTGCGAAGTCATAGACTTATAACTGTTAGTAAGACTCAAGTTCTGGAGTAGGTTTAGTGTGTGGATTTCAGTAGCATTTGCGTGATGTTAGCTGGGCTTCCTATTATAGCTTTTTTTTTAAAAAAAAAATATGTGGGTGTGAAGGACTTCGTGGGGTTTTGTTTTGTGTCTAGGATCACGGACACTTTTTTGAAGTGAGATCAAAAGTGGTGGGAGCAGTAATAAGTGAGAGACAACGGACTCATCTTTGAGAATGTCCATTTATGTGGGTTGGGCTTAAAATTCTTTTTCTTGGGGCTGGAGAGATGGCTCAGTAGATAACAGCATTCACTGACCTTCTAGAGGACCTAAGTTCAATTCCCAGCAGCCACATGGCAGCTCACACTTGTCTGTAACTCCATTTCCAGGGCCTCTGACACCCTCACACAGACATACATGCAGGCAAAACACCAATGAACATCAAATATAAGTAAATTAAAAAGTGTTTTTCTTTATTTTATGTATATGGGTGTTTTGCCTGTATGTATGTATGTATATATGTATGTATGTATGTATGTGTGTATGTATGTATACCATGTGTATGCAGTGCCCATAGAGGTCAGAAGAGGGCGTCAGATTCTCCGGAACCAGTTCATGACAGATGGTTGTGAGCTGTCTCTGCAGCCCTCAGAGTTGAACTTTCTAATGGAATTGTAGGAAGAGTCCAAGGAAACAAGTGGGTATTTGGGGCCCACACCCTCTCTTCTATGACCGGTGATGATGTTAACCTGACTGCAGGGGGCGCTAGGAGTCCCTGGGAAGGGAGCAGAGTGGAAAGAGCGTGGTTTCTGTGTCCACAGGCGTGCATCTGTACTACGTCGGGGGCGAGGTGTATGCCGAGTGCGTGAGCGACAGCAGCATCTTCGTTCAGAGCCGGAACTGCAACTATCAGCACGGCTTTCACCCCGCCACGGTCTGCAAGATCCCCAGCGGCTGCAGCCTCAAGGTCTTCAACAACCAGCTCTTCGCCCAGCTGCTTGCCCAGTCCGTGCACCACGGCTTCGAAGTCGTGTACGAACTAACGAAGATGTGCACGATTCGGATGAGTTTTGTGAAGGTGAGGATGCCGGCCTTGGGATTATAAAGTGGAAAGTGGGAAGAAAGTTCAAAATGGTCTCGGCTGGGCATGGCATTTGCTCCGCCAACTTAGGTGGATAACAACTTTGTTTTTTCTTCTAAAAAAAATATTGATTCCCTCCCTCTTTTTTTTTTTTTTTAATTATCTAGTCCAACTTCTGCTGTCCGTATATTCCTGCGTATGGGACCACCCAAAGGAAATAGTATGGTTGAGGTCAACCCCCCAGGGGCCTCAGCCTTAAAGATAACTAACTCTCCATAAAAGCCATCAACTGTCTTCAGTTATGAGTGAGGGATTCATGAAACTTCCTGCTCCATACTAGAATATTGACACACATGCTCTCTCTGTCTCTGTTTCTCTCTGTCTCTCCTCTCTGTCTCTCTGTCATATATATATATATAATATATATATATAATATATATATAATATATTATATATATCATATATATATAATATATAATATATATATATTGGCCCTGTCTCCTCACTCTATGTAGTTCTGGCTGCCCTGGAACTCACTTTATAGACCAGGTTAGCTAGAAACTCAGAGACCCACCCTCCTCTGCATTCTACAGCCAGCAATAATGACCCTTTCGGGGAAATGTTATTAACAGTTCATAGGAAGGTGGAAGTATACTGACTTATTTAACAATTATCTGAAAATTTTGCACTTTAGGAAGAAACCTTGATTTAAGTAGCAGTGTGATTGTTTGGATGTGAAGATTCAAGGATGGTAGTGATGGGCAGGATTGAATGCTGCCGAGATTTTCCCATCTCTCCTTGTGGGGCACTGCCGTCACCCAGTCAATGAGGAAGGTCTTCCTCTCAGCTGGGAAAGCTGCCAGGCAGATGGAGGGGATAAATTTATAGATAAATTACAAAGAGAACTGTCTCTACTCTAAGACGGCAGTGCTTGGTGTTGGTACAAACCAAGTGGGATAGAAACATTAAGGCAGAGGTGAATATTTCAGGAAATCCTTCAGATATTTAGAAACCCAGACTTGTTCACCAGACTCTGTGGTGTGTATATAGTAGTTTTCACAGTGGCACATACCCCATCTAGGGAAGGAGCTCGGCTGCCTTTTTAATTTATTTTTATTTTATATGTCTGGGTGTTTTACTTGCATGAATGTCTGTGTACCACATGCATGCAGTGCCCAAAAAGGCCAGAAGAGGGCCTCAGACCCCCCCCACCAACTGGAGTTATAGGTGGTTGTGAGCTGTCTTGTGGGCACTGGGAATTGAACCCAGGTCCTCAACAAGAGCAGCCAATGCACTTAACCACTAAGCCATCTCTCCAGGCCCCATTTGCCTTTTTAAAAGCAGTCCTGGGGATGGAACCCAGGACTACTCTACTGAGCTACAGTCCCAGCCTTAAAATAAGTTTTATTATCCATTTAAAGTTAGTTACTGATAGCCAGGTGGTGGTGGTGCATGCCTTTAGTCCCAGCACTTGGACTGTGAGTTTGAGGCCAGCTTGGCCTAGAAAGCGAGTTCCAGAAGAGCCAGAGCTGTTATACGGAGAAAGCTTGTCTTGAAAACCCAAAGGAGGAAAAAATAAAAGTCTTTTTAAAGGAACCTCTTATGAGGACAAACCAGCTTTATTCATCAAAGCAGGAAAGAAACCCCTGGAAAATTTCCAGTACACTGTCACTTTGGAGCCAGAAGGGGGCATTAACTCACCGTTAGTGAACTTGCCCTTGAATGGGACAGTTATTTTTCCCTGTTTTTTAATGAGGATGAGCTGTGGGTACCTCATAGGTAATTACCGTAATACAAGCATGCATAGAAATGTGATCATTTCCCAACATCAACTAAATGCTTCTTAGGTACGCAACAAATTTATAGAGCTACAAAATTTAATTCATAGGAAACACACTGCTACTGCTGTTATGGGCACCCCACCCCTTACCCCAAACCCCCTTCCTCCTCCCTCCTCCCTGCGATGATGAGGGGAAAAAAACCCAGGCTAGGCAATCACTTTAGCACTGAAATTCATCGCTAGCCCTGCAAGGACTTAAACAAAATAAAAACTGTCAAGGATTAGTTTAAAATTTTCCAGGTGACTAGATACAGGGGGCGATCATTGTAGGTGAAAGAGCAGACCATCTTTAAAGTTGGTTTTTTTTTTTTTTTTTCAGCTCTGATTTTACTGGCCATAGCTCTCCCTCAGGCAGCCAGTCAACAACTATTCATTGAGCAGCTGCCAGTGGCTCCCCAGGCCTTGGGATGATGCATTGTTGGTTATTCACAGGCCTCTGCCTTGTGGGACCAGTGTACTGGTAGAGAAAGACAGGCCGCAAGCACCCCGTGAGTGGAATGAATCAGATAAAGGGAGATAGAGAGGTTACAGGGGGGAGGCATCCCGGAAGCAGTGTGTGCCAGCAGAGGCCAGAAGGTCCTGCAAGGAAAGCCATAGAGGCCTAGGGAAAAGCAAGTTCAGAAGCCCATGGCCACTACGAGCCTGGATAGGGGTGGGAAGCAGGGCTGGGTGACTGCAGCCTTGTGCAGGAGGGAGGTGAGGGGGTGCAAATGAGATGGGAGCATCTCCAGCCAGCTGAGTGGAGTTTAGTCCTTTGTGGTGCTGTGAGTCTTTGGACAGAGGGGTTCATGGTCTGACTTGTCATTTTGTCCGTTTGGGCACACAGTCATTTGGTGTAACCCAAGCTGGCCTAGGACTCTGCAGCTTCCCCGATTCATTCCCTCCCCTGCTGGGGTTGCAGGCATGAATCAGCACACCCAGGTGTTCTGTCTTTAAGGGGCCATTGTGACTGCTAAGTGGAGCAAAGGTGTGCCGCAGTGAGGTGGAAAGGAAGAAGCTGTTAAGAAGCCATTGTGGGGCCTGGAGAGATCGACCAGGAGTTAAGAGCACTGGCTGCTCTTGTAGAGGACCTGGGTTCAATTCCCAGCACCCACATGGCAGGTTACAGCCATTTGCAACTCCAGTTCCAGGGGATCTGACACCCTCTTCTGGCTTTGCACATACATAGTGCATAGATAGACAAGCAAGCAAAACATCCATACACATACAATAAAACAAGAGAAGTTAAAAAAGAAGCTATTGCAGAATCCAGGTGGGAGTTGAGGGTCACTTCTACCAGGAGAGCATCCGCAGAGTTGTGGGAAGTGGGGGACCCTCAGTCAGAAGGCAAGGTTGATGTGGAGGTGAGGGAAGAGAGCGATGAGTTGCCTTCCGCCGGGATGGAGAAGATGCAGGTGAGCAAGGTGTGCAAATAAGGCTGCGTGTCCAGTGTCAGTTACAGCAACTGCTGATGTCAGCCAGTCACATTCACAAGAAGATGCTGAGGTGACAGACAGACTGAAGAGTCTGGAGGGAGCAGTCAGAGCTGGAGTTGTAAACTGGGAACGTCCTTATTTGCATGGTATTTAACTCCATGTGTTGGGATGGGACCACAGGTTTGAATTTAAATACAGAGGACTGGGATTCCAGAACTGAGCCCCAGACTGAATATCAGAGTGAAGGAAGAGGGAAATAGCCACCAAACAAGCCTGAGAAAGGCCAGGCAGTATAAAGGCCCATAGATGCACCAGTGGACATGCTACACATTTAGAAAGATAGATAATTAATCTATTGCTGTGAAAGTGGGTGCAGGTTGTGGGAGGCCAGCTCCCACCTTTTGAAGGGTTCTTATGGGAGAGAGGGATAAGAAAATATCTGGTAGAGAGACCTAGCCAACCAGAAGAAAGACAGAAGCACACGACAGCTTCAGGAGGGCCTGGGTCACTACCCAACGCCCTCTTCATTTATTCAAAAGGGCTTTTTATAACAATACTAAGGGGCAGGGCAAAAGACCTCCCCATTACAAGACCAAAGCACACCGCACAGCCACATGTAGACCCTTCCAAACACCTGGTAACCACACCCGTGGTCAAATCATCCTTTTATGCAGCCCTGCTGGGTAAATCAAGCTCAGATTTCTCAGACTCTGAGTAAGTGCTCACTAGGAAACCTCTGTGGGTCTTCATAGCAGGAATGGTTGAAATTTTATGTCTCTGATAGTTTAATTTTTCCCCGCAAAAATCGGGGGTGGTAGAGGAGTTAGATGCAGGCATGTCTAACCCACAGGCTCTTGGCTGTATGCAAGCTGGGGATAGCTATGAATATGATCTACTTAAAATATTATAAGATTTCACTGAGAACTTCCGCGGTTCAATTGTGCAGTTCTCAAGTGTAAACTTTGCTGGTGACAAGGTCATGTTGAAAGTCAGAAGGTTTCTGGGAAAATCAGAAATGGAAGAATCAGAAAGGAAGGAGATGTGGGGAACAGGCAACTGCCAGGTGATCCCACAAGCCCACAGAGGGTGGTGATCATGAGTGACCAGGCTGTGTGGTTAAGCTGAACACTGGTAAGAAAAAGACATGGTCTTTATGTGTATGACTGTTTGCCTGCATGCATATCTGTTCTATGAGCCTCCGGGCCCTCTGAGCCAAAAGAGGGCGCTGGATCCCCTGGAACTGGAGTTATGGGTGGTTGTGAGCTGCTTTGTGGGTACTGGGAACCAAGTCCTGGTTCTCTGCAAGAGAATCCAGTATTCTTAACCACTGAGGCCTCTCTCCAGTGCCTGTGCTAAAGTTTTTAAACAACTCTGGAGAATTATGGTTGTCAATAACAAACATAATCTGAAATCTCTCAACAATTAAATAACTTTATTGATGAATAACAGATAAATATGAACATCTACCATCTATGTATCCATTATCTCTCTATATCTATCTATCTATCTATCTATCTATCTATCTATCTATCTATCTATCTATCTATCTCTATCTATCATCTATCTGTCATTTTCATAACTGTCTCTCCAATTAATGGAGATAAATGGGAAGTTTCTGAGTGAGCCTGGGATAGCAGAGAAATAAGGTCTAAGCTCTGACATTCCATTCCCCAAATCAAGAGTTACTGATCTTTGCAACTTTCAGATTCAATCTCTGATCTTCAGTGAATAGCAGTTTTGTGCAGACCCAGGCTTCTACATGAAGAGTGGAATACGACGTTAAGCTCCTTTCCTTGTAAAGGAGAGATGGCTTGACAGCCTCTCCCATGTGATGTGTAGATCCCAAACTACCACTAAATAGGTGTCTAGCTGTGAGTGAGCTAACAGAGAACACCCTGACTGACCTGGACCCCTCAGAGGTATCTGCTCCATGGAGGCATCCACTTCTCACAGGAAGCCTGTGGGCCCTGCATCCCCTGCACTCTGCCTGGTGGCCTCTGGCAAAGGGGCAGAATTCAGTCTGGGCTCTTTTCTTGCTTTTCAGGGTTGGGGAGCGGAGTATCATCGCCAGGATGTGACAAGCACCCCCTGCTGGATTGAGATCCATCTTCATGGACCACTGCAGTGGTTGGACAAGGTTCTAACTCAGATGGGCTCCCCACATAACCCCATTTCCTCAGTGTCTTAACAGTCATGTCGTCAGCTGCATCTCCACAGAACAGACGCAGGCGGTGGCTTCCATCAGGACCACCTGCAACTAATGGAAGTTTTTGGATGCAGATGTAAATACATATAATGTATATTATTCACATTTTTACCACCATTTGTCTCATGCTACCTAGTTAACCCGGGGCTAGTACTGTGTGGTTGAAGAAGAGTCGTTTCCAGGCCAGTGCTAGAGTTAGAAACCATGTCTTTCGTGAGAGGGGAAACAGTATGTGAAGGGCATTGGCAGAATCGGAGGCCACTTCAGCTTGTCACTGTGCAGAATGTTGTGCCCCCTAATGAAAACACAAAGCTGCTTACATTAAGAAAAAAAAAAAAAAAAAAAAGGAAAGGCCCAGGGTTTAGGAGCACTAGAGTAAAACCCAATCAAATCCACGTAGTTTAAAAGATCTCACATTCAATGTGAATGGCAAGAAAGAAAATCAAACCTGTTCAGCGATCTGTTAGGTAAACCTCAGAAACTTCATCTCTGAAGTCGGAATATGCGCAGCTGGGCACTGTGCTGACGTCAACGGTACATTTAAGCAGATTGAAACTGTGATTGGAAAGGGAGAAACTGTGAAGCTTAGAGTCATGTTGCCACTGCTTAACAGTAAAAGAGGTGAAGAAGGAGAAACAGCCTGAGATGAGCTATAGTCCTATGTGACAGGGCTAGACCAGAATTTGGTCCCAGGAGCACAGGGGGCTCCCCCTTCCACTCTGGAAGTCAGGTTCCAGCCTTCCAGTTCTCCCTGTCAGGTGACCTTGTGGTTGGCTGTGTCTGCCTGTGTACACTGTGTGCAAGCCCTTTGCAGAGACGAAACTGTCGACTAGAAGGTTGGGAGGAGCATCATGTGGCAACCTGCCCTTTCCAACATGCTCATATGGAAGCTTCCAAGGCAGGGTACCCCTTCACCACATCTTTCCTCTTGGTGACAAATATCAATTAGTTATAATGATTAAAACAACAGCAAAGCCTCAGGAGCAATCTAGAGGCATCTTTGGATTATATTTATGTATTACTTAGCCTGGTACCTGTGTTGATTAAGTTATTAGCTGGTTACATCTGGCAGCCTCTTCTAAAGCTATAAAATACTTGGATATAACTTCCCAAGTGAAGTGTGAAAGTTTCATATGCCCTACATTTTTGAGGAAACAGTGGTAGTGAATAATAAGCATCTTTAGAAATATCTTATGTATATACATGCATATGCTAGTGTGCATGTATTATTAGAGCCTGTTATTTCCTTCTTTGGATGATAAAGGGAAATTTCCTCCAGATTCCATGGTATGTGCCTCTCAATGATCACCACATTGTTTGTAAGTTTACTTCATGCCCTTTGGGAAGCACATTCTTTAAGATGACATTTGTGCTTGTAAAGGATGGCGCTCCCATAAGCCGAGTTTCCTTTGTTTAATCCAATCTACTTAGCATCAAGACACATGCATTTGTTGTTCCCCCATTCAATTGTATTTAAGATAGATATGATGTGACAAGTCACACTCACAATGCCTACTGTATCTATAAAACCTATCATGTATCTATCATGAATATACATGATACACATATCAAAAGATACTCGTTTATGTCTCGCACTAAAGCCTGGGAGCCCACTTAAAGAGTGTAGAAAAGCCCAAGCTTGTTGTGTGTACCAGGGACATTGTCAGGTGCTGCGGAATCAAATGTACATTAGAGGTAGTCCCCACTCCATGGAGCTGCAAATCTAACAGTATGCCATTGCAGACACTAGGTCTCAGAACTTCTTTTTTTTTTTTTGGTTTTTCGAGACAGGGTTTCTCTGTGTAGCTTTGCGCCTTTCCTGGAACTCACTTGGTAGCCCAGGCTGGCCTCAAACTCACAGAGATCCGCCTGCCTCTGCTTCCAGAGTGCTGGGATTAAAGGCGTGCGCCACCACCGCCCGGGAGGTCTCAGAACTTCTACAACCACACGTGAATTTTCTTTGGCTTGAAAAAAAATGTAACCAAGTTCTCCATTATTACTATATTGAAATTTTATGTCTCTTCAGAACAATTAGGTAATTTATCCTTGAGCAAGTGCCACTTTTATTCCTGGCCATCCCACCTCCTTGCATCCCCGTATTTCTGATAATTCTCCCAGCTTCTTCCTTGGAAAAGTCATTCATATGGCAGATCTCCTCTGAGTACCCATTCAAGGACACAAAGTATTTGTCCCAGATTTCTGACAGCCCTTTTGATCTCTTCACAAAGGGTCAAACATCCTCTGGCAATATGTAACTTTATCGAACTGTTCAGAGGTAGAAGCTTCCAGATGTGGTGGTGCCTACCTTTAATCTCAGCACCGAGGAGGCAGAGGCAGTTGGATCTCTGTGAAGCTAAGGCCAGCCTGGCCTACATAATGAGTTCCAGAACAGTCAAGGCTATTTCTGTTTCAAAACCAAAGTAGAAGCTTAGAAACAAAACTAAAAAACAAAATAAGCTACTTGGATTTCCTTGCAACATTAAGAAAGCAGACAAAATATCAAAGTATGCCTGATTTCTCTGAGAAAGGAATCATGACATAGGTGCATATGTATCAGAGAATTTAAAATTAAAGAGATGTTAGCCTTCTGCTCCTGTGACACAGTTACATTTTAATCAGTTTTTTCCTTTGACTGCTAAGAGATCTAAAAAAATCATAATGTAATACTTAACTTTAGACTCCTTTGACCATTTGGCATGCATTCCATGAAACAGACAAGCAAAAATATGCTGTGTAGTGTTGTTTCACAGGATGAAGAGGAAAGTGGGCAGGCCAAGTCTTTACATACTGCAAGCGTGGCTCTGATTGCCCTGGGCAGGGTCATGTGATAGAGAACTGCACTGGTTTGGCCTGCCTACATGGTGCTGGATGTTTATCACCGTGTTCAAGTTGGTATTTGTGTGAGTCTTAAGAAGAATAAGACATGTTAATTTGTTTCAGCTAGTTGCTAATGTTAACAGCTGCTTCAGAACTAAGAAGCCGCCACCTTTTAGCATACACACTTGAGCGTTTTATATAGTCAGCAAAAGTGTCAAGCTCGCTGGCATTTAGAATCCTCTTTTCATTATCCCCCATAATGACAACAGAAAGAACCATAGCAAAAGCATTTTGTAAACATTGGCTGCTGGATGCCAAGCTACTGCTTAACTCTGAATATGTTCCAGATATTCCGTGTATATATTTAATAAAGCAAAATATACTGTGCATTCCACATTGTCTTACCTACTTACTTACTAGCTGAACTATACAAGGGTAGGTAACCCTCACATATGTTAACGATAAGTTCGGATGAATATAAAACAGACCACCAAGAGAAGCCTTTGATCCAGCAGCCTAGCTTTCTGTCCTGAAATGCCATACACCATCATCTGGTGGTTTATGATAGACAATGCTGTAGAGACACCTTTGGGCTCATTTTTCTTTCAAGCTTTAGGTAACAATTCTACATGTGTGATCTGTGGTTCCTCCTTAAGATGCTTAATCATAAGCTGTCCTACTTGAAAAATAGGATTTTTAAGGATTCTTCATGCTGTAAAAAAAAAGTGCCACACTGGTGGCACTTTTTAACATCTTGGAATAATCGGCATTATATGTGTAATTTTAAGGATACTTTGCAGAAATTTTAGAAGTGGTTGACAACTTCTCCCCAGCTAACTGCCAGGCCACAACTAAATAAACCCTTTGTATGGTGAAGTATTCGAAGTAAAAAGTGAATTTAACCCACATCATCAGTTGAGCATCCTACTTTAGCAACCCAGCACCATGCATGTTAGTCAAGGAACACATATATATTAAGAGCATTAACAGGTGATGCTTAAAACATCCGGATATGTAAGGAAAACTTTCACTAAAAATCATGTATTTTTCATATGCCATGAAATATACCTAATTAATTAAAATGCTTTCAAAGAGAAGCTTGTGACATTGCAAATGACTATGAAGAGCTTGCAAGATGCTTGTTTCCCCTGGCCCAAGCTGTCCCACTGATTCTAAGCTTTCCAACTGTGAGCTGGTTGGGGTTCAGAAAGCCTTGGTAAGGGGCAGAGGCTACACAGTGTACACTCAGTACTGTCTGTTTTAGAATACTGGGGAATGCCTTTTAGACTGAGTAATCCACACTTTTACAGTTAAAAGTATTTTTGCTCGTGGTTTAGTGGTTTGGTATACAAGCTAATGTTCTCTCAGAGAAAAACTAAGCATTTCTAGGCAGGTTGTACACGGTGCCTGATATGTTGAGCCCTCCCTCCTTGTTGCTGGTAAAAAAAAAAAAAAAAAAAAAAAAAAAGTACCACAAGACAGTATTATTTCAGAGTTCTGGAAGCCACGAGTCTGAAATCACTCTCTCTGTGCCAATGTTAAGGTGCTGGCAGGGCTGATTCTGGAAGCACTAGAGGAAAACACATTTTCTTTTTCTAGATCATGGGGACTGGGTACATTTCCCTTTTCTTGAGGCCTCTGGCATCCTGCTCCCATCCATCATCACATCTACTTCTTGCGGGGTAAGAGCTTACTATGTAGTCTTCACTGTTGGAGTTCACTAATTTTAAAATCTGTCATCCACTGAAAAATAACAACTAAGTGTACCCCAGTTACTCATTAACATAAATATTGACTAGACCACCCTGAACGCTTTGGCCTTCAGTCCTAAGCCTTCAGTAACTGCTTACCATTGACAGATCCACAGGGTGGTGTCATACATCCAAGCAAGGCTTAGCTGGCCTAGGCTGGCATCAAACTGATCCCCCAGTGGATGGAGAGCTCATGTCACGTAGCCTCACTGACATGTGTCAGGCTATCAGATGGTCTAACAGAGATCAGACCACAGACCTTTGATTTATTTCAGATTTATTGTGCAGGCTAGGGCTTGTTACCATGGAACTGGGTAGGAGTCTAAAAATATAAATGCAAATATTCAAAACCTTCAGAAGTTGTCTGAAGGCTGGCATGTCATTTCTTCTGCTCTATACTGGCCAAAACAAGTCTCATGCCAGTTAATCCTGAATTAAGGAAAATAAGAACCTGTTGGTGGAAGAAGCTATAGTCACATGTCCAAACTCATGGGTGTATAGAATGCGGGACTGTGGATGAGCTGCAATACATCTACTCTAAAGCAAAAACCTTACTGAGGATAACTTACTTTATCCTCACATTGGATAAAAATTTCCAATATGACAGGTAATAATTAAGTTGTATTGGAAACTATCCTAATTCCTATCTAAATTCATGAATGGGAGTCTACTTCACTCTTAATACCCTAGAGAAAGACTCTGAGCCCTTGATGACAAGTATTTAAGCCATCTCCAAGTTCTTAAAACATGAATCTAATCCCTTCGTTTATCTCTATTAATGTGACATTTTCCTACTTACTCTAGAATTGAAGAAGTATAAGCTGGGTTATTTTGCTACAGAAGTTAACAAGTTCTGACAGGGATACCCAACCTTTTGATACGGAAACATGACACTGTCACTACAACTCTGTTGGGCAGATTCATAGCTCTCCTGGGATATCTGTGGCCCATGGGCTGCAGAATGGACAGACCTGCAAGTCTAGAGAAACAATAAAGCTCCCAATACTGTAAGCACGGTACCAAATAGTAAATGAGTTCCTCTATAGCCAGTGTGAAGCAACTAAAGAAATAAGTACAACAGACAAATCAAAGTCAACAACTGGACTTTAATGAATAATTTTGGCAAAAGGGTCTTTTTCAGATATACAAGTACACAACACAGAATGAAGAAAAACATCCTTTTCCTTGTGTTTTTTTGTTGTGGTGGTGATGCGGAGGATTGAACCAAGGGCCTTGCACATGCTAGGCAAGTGGTCAAAGGCTGAGCTGCATCCCCAGCCCTTTGAGTACTTATTAGAATAGCTTTAAGTTTAACATAATATACATTTCAGAACTTAGGAATCAAGCAACTAATACATTTCTGCAGAGTTCATCTTGAGATACATTTATTAACCTACTCCTGACATTTCATTCTTTATCTTATGTATTTTTGCCTTTTTAAAGTTTTCTTAGGAGAAAGTACAAAAAACCAAAAACCAAACAAACAACAACAACAACAACAAAAAAACAAAAAACCAACACCCAGATAATCCATGACTCCTTTAATAGTCGTTAGGAATAAGTGTTAGAGTAGTTCAGTTTTGAAAACCACTGACAAAATGTGGAGTGTTCCTCCATTTTCAGAATCTCCTTTATGAAGAACATTAAGAATGAATATAAGAAAAACAATTCTGCCCTGGCCTTGGTGGGCTAAGTGTATCTAAACTGTTCACAAATTCAGTAGAGATGATCTGCAGTGGAGGTGACCACTTTAATGGGTTCTCCTCTAGTTTATATGAAAAGAGATCAGCGACTGCTTTCTCCACAGGTATAAACGTACTTAGCTCTCACAGCTCCAGTCTTAACCATAAAGAAAGGTTATTACAAGAACCTGGCCTTGGTGCTCTGCCCTCAGGCTCTCACAGCAGCTGAGGTGCATTAACGGCGAGGTAACATTTAGCTGTGGGAACATCACAGACACTGAAGAACATTCGGTATTCCTGGCCCCTCACTCCAGCCTAGCTATGTTTAATGTCGCTAGGACAACCCAAAACACACCCGCCCTTTCCATGCCTCCTGATGAGTCATGGTGCTAGATGAATTGAGATTACTATTAACCATGACTTCCACAGAAAGTAACTGCTTTATGAGCTTCAGTCAGTACAACTGAAGAAAAACATTAAAAACTATAAAGGTGATTTTTTTTTCAAACTCATAGTGATCTGAAAGGATTAGATGCAAAAATGCAATACTTATTTATCCCCAAATGCACACGCACATTTACAGGAAAATGTTTTTTCTAACAGCCTTTCTCTGCTTCTTCTTTTTTTTTTTTTTTTTTTGAGAAAGGAGCTTGCTGTGTAGTCCAGGCTGGCTTAAACTCAGGAGGTTGGCTCCGTCTCCCAAGTGCAGGGATTCCACCAATGCCTGACTATCAGGATATCACCTTTAGTATAAAAGTCCATTCATCCATTACAGTAAGATAAATCACACACACAGTTCCTGAGCCCCTCACTCACACTGGTGCTCCTGGAAACTGTTGCTGTCTTTGCTCCAAAACTTGTTGATTTAATAGCTGCTGCTGTTTCTGTAAAAACTGGACAACTTCTGGACTTCTTAGTAATGACTTAAAGAGAAAAGAAGGAAAAGGATTATTAATAGAATTATCATATTTTCGTTTGTTTGTTTGTTTGAGGTCAGGTCTCATACTAGAGCCAGAATGGCTGTGAACTCAAGGCAACACCCTGGCCTGAGTCTTTCAAGTGCTGGGATGTTATAACAAAGTATCAAACACACTGACCAGTCTTTTATAATCTGTTGCTCCTGTTTTTTCCTATGTTACTTTGTAGTTTAATTTTTAGTATTGTCTTTGTCTACATTTTTATATTGTCAAGTTTAAATCTTTTCTTCATGATTCTTCAATATTATAAAACCTCATTGTGAAATCTTGAGATAAAAATCCAAATTCATTTTTTAAAAAATTTCTAGTAGTCTACCAAAAAAATATATAGTAAGTATGAGTTAAATTATTTCTTTCCTTCAAATTATTACCAAATATTCCAATATTTATCAATCGCCCCTTTCCTGATTGACTTCTGATCATTTTTCTATCAGTTTTATATCAGAGACCCTTATTAAATATTAGTAATTATATCTCAATACCACTACAGTACTCTTCCATATATTTAGAGTCTGTTTTAAAATCTCATCTTGCTCAAAGGCTAGTCTGTGAAGAAACAGGGCTCAAGGTGCTCCTTCTGCTGCAGTCCTGGGGGGAGTGAGGGCATCTCCAGTGTGACCAGTGACGAGGCACTAGCAGTTCTAATGGCCAGTGAACAGCTTTTAAAGGCTTACAAAGGGAAAACAGTTCCACTGAAAACAAGCAGCTACTTTGCGAGAAAACACTTACCAGTCTTTTCTGATTTAACACTTGTTCTAAAAGAGTAGGCCTTGCAGGGCGATCCCCAAAAGATCCTGTTCTTTGTTTGACAATGGAGAGTATGTTGTCTGTACTTTCCTGGGGTCAATGAAAGAACATTTAACATAGTACCGTAATCCACAACAGCAGGCATTTCAGTGAAAATGAATATGTCTTTGATTTTCTTCCTTTTGTTCGGTTTCTGAGAAACTTTAGGAAAGCCTCTTGGTAAGTCACAGGCAGAATGCTGGTAATTAATTCAAAGTAAAACTCCTCCCTGCAAGGCTTTCCAACCTGGGTTCTTTAGTCTTCTGTAAGGTCTTAAATTGAAGATATTGGGCAGAGGGGAAGTTATCTGTCAACTGTTTTCAGTATTACAGAAGAATGCCAAGTGGAACCAAATTCTCTTCATACAGAACAATCTAAGTCAAAACAGTCTGCCTGCACCAAGATCATGATGGGGAAACCTACAGAGACAACCAAACCAAACTAGTGGGAACTCATGAACTTTAGATCAACAGTTGTGGAGCCTGTATGGAACTGGACTAGGCCATCTGCATAGCGAGACAGTTGTGTAGCTTGACCTGCTTAAGGGGCCCCTGACAGTCGGATCAGAATCCATCCTGGTGCATGAGCAGGCTTTTTGGAGCCCAATGCCAATGATGGGACACCTCGCACAGCCTTGAGGCAGGGGGAGGGGCTTGGACCTGCCTCTACTAAATGGACCTCCCCATGGGAGGCCTTACCTTCTTGTAGGAGGGAATGGGGGGTGGGTTGGGAGGGGGAGGCTGGAGGGGTGGGAGGAGGAAAGAGGGGGATCTTTGATTGGTATGTAAAATGAATAAAAAATTTTAATAAAAAAAAAAAGTCTGCCTGCTTTTGGACAAAACGAATTTGGAGGCAATCCACCGCTAATGAGATACTGCCTTCACACCTGATTCATACCCCCACGAAGGGAGAGGAAGTAAAATACTGCTTATAGAAGCAAACTATGCAGCTTTCTGAGTAAACTGGCTGGAAGGGGCTAGAAATCACAGGTATGAAATCACCAGTACAGAGCAAGCAGGCAAGTTCTGCAACAGCAACCTTACCCTGAGACATCAAATCCCATCAAACAGTAGCAGTGCTCACTCCCAAATATGAAAGGATCTAAATATTTAGCTTTTCCTCACATAAAAGGGTGTTGCTGAAGTTAAGTGAAATGTTTTGCTGTCTATAAAACCACAATATGACAATGAAAACTGGGAGAAACTTGACAAATGGTTGAATCTAGGGCCTTGCACATGCAAAGAACTTGCTGTACTTACAACAAAAATGCTTTACCATGAGGCCAGGCATCACATGAATTTAGTAGTGTTATCTTTATTTTGGATATTATCTTTTTTTTTATTTTTGTTTTCGCCTTGGTCCACTGACTCCTGAGTTGTCTATTAAAATATCCTCTTCCCTCTTCATTATGAGATATTTAGCAAACTTCAGTTATAAAAATCTTCCACACATACACGTTTTAGGTGTCCAAGCATTAAAAGCTATAGAAGAGGATTCTAATATCACAGAAAGCAAAGACAATTTCTTCTTCTAACTTTCCCCCCAGTTTCTCTTTCTTATAGGACTGTTTGGTTCATGTGCACAGTACATGAACATGGAATGCTATATCGGACTTGACCCCAGACGCCTGTAGTAGAAGTAATTTTGAGTCATGTAGGCCAAACTTCCACAAATGTTAGGATTCCCCTTTCAAAAGGAATTTTTATGGTAAGCAGTCTTCCTACTTTTTGTGGATTCGTTTTTTTGTTTTCAACAGCTCAAACATTGAGGTGCATTTTGCTAAGTTTGAGCTGAAATGCACTCCAATTATAATTTTCACCTAACCAAAATAAATCTGAAGAAACACTGATTGGGCATTGTTTTAAGGCCAACAGATGAAGGAGCCGAAACTTAAGCGAGGTGACTAACGGGCCCAAGTCCACACAGCTAGCCGCAGAATCTCATTTGCAGAGCACACTTGCTTTTACCTTCCCATGC
>CABHPQ010155842.1:17152-44499 GCA_902168405.1 Peromyscus aztecus | reverse complement strand
GTGGTATGATTGAGCATTCCTTGAGTATATGCCCAAGAGTGGTATAGCTGGATCTTGGGGGAGATTGATTCCCAAATTTTTAAGAAAGCACCATATTGATTTCCAAAGTGGCTGTACAATTTTGCATTCCCATCAGCAGTGGAGGAGAGTTTCCCAAGCTCCACATGCTCTCCAGCACAAGGTGTCCTCAGTGTTTTTGATCTTAGCCATTCTGACTGGCATAAGGTGGTATCTCAGAGTTGTTTTGATTTGCATTTTCCTAATGATTAGGGATGTTGAGCAATTCCTTAAATGTCTTTCAGCCATTTGTGTTTCCTCTGTTGAGAATTCTCTGTTTAGTTCTATAGTTCATTTCTTAATTGGACTGTTGGGCATTTTGATGTCTAATTTCTTGAGTTCCTTATATATTCTGGATATCAGTCCTCTGTCAGATGTGGGGTTGGTGAAGATCTTTTCCCATTCTGTGGGCTGTTGCTTTGCCTTGTTGACCGTATCCTTTGCTCTACAAAAGCTTTTCAGTTTCAAGAGGTCCCATTGATTGATTGTTTCTCTCATTGTCTGAGCTAATGGTGTTATACCTAGGAAGAGATCTCCTATGCCAATGCATTCAAGGTTACTTCCTACTTTCTCTTCTAGCAGGTTCAGAGTAGCTGGATTTATGTTGAGGTCTTTGATCCACTTGGACTTACGTTTTGTGCACGGTGACAGATATGGATCTATTTGCAGCCTTCTGCACGTTGATATCCAGTTATGCCAACACCATTTGTTGAAGATGCTTTCTTTTTTCCATTGTACGCTTTTGGCTTCTTTGTCAAAAATTATATGTTCATAGGTGTGCAGATTAATGTCAGGGTCTTCAATTCAATTCCATTGGTCCACAAGTCGGTTTTTATGCCAGTACCAAGCTGTTTTTATTAATGTAGCTCTATAGCAGAGCTTGAGGTCAGGGATCGTGATGCCTCCAGAAGTTGTTTTATTGTACAGGAATCTTTTGGCTATCCTGAGTTTTTTGTTTTTCCATATGAAGTTGAGTATTATTCTTTCCAGGTCTGTGAAGAATTGTGTTGGTATTTTGATGGGGATTGCATTGAATCTGTAGATAGCTTTTGGTAAAATTGCCATTTTTATTATGTTAATCCTGCCTATCCATGAGCATGGGAGATCTTTCCTTTTTCTGACATCTTCTTCAATTTCTTTTTTCAGGGACTTGAAGTACTTGTCATATAGGTCCTTCACTTGCTTGGTTAGTGTTACCTCAAGGTATTTTATATCAATTTTGGCTATTGTAAAATTTCCCTCCTTGTACTCATTCACCTAAAAGTTTCTGAGTTTGACTTTTTGGATTATCCTACTTAGTGTGAACATGTTGTTTTCATATTCTGTATCTAGTTTATATCTCCTAATCCAATACCCCTCACATTTTCCACATTGCCAAAAATAAGATTTAATCAAGATAATAGTGTTTCACTATACCTGTACCAGCTTTTCTGTGTTGTTAGTTGCTAATGGACACAGATTTATGAAATACTCTATTATGAACTATGCCAATATGAGCATTACTGTTAAGCATTTCCTCAGAATACTGTTTTGATTCTTGTAGAACACATAATTAGTGGTATAAGTAATGTAATATGATATTCTTATTTTCATAATTTGAGGAACTCACATATTTTTATATAATAGCTACACTGGTTTTATATTGTCATCACAAATTATCAAAAATTCATTTTTCCTAATCCCATTATTACCCATCATTTAAAAATTAAAACAATATTATTAATGTGTGTAAGAAGTTTGTTTCATGCATGTGGTTGTCAGAGGACAAGTTTATGGAGCTGATTCTCTCGTTCTACATTTCTATGTTTTTTTAGGAACTCAGGCCACCAAGCTTTCACAGCAAGTATTTTCATCTGCTGAGTCCTCTTCCTAAGATCTTTGACAGTTTTTATGTTGTTATTATTTTGTGCATATGCCTGCATGTATGTAGTTATATACATTTGAGTGTCACTGTGAACGGAGGCCAGACACATCAACACCTGCCTGGATATGTAATTACAGGGAATTGAGCACAACGTTGCATGGGTGGTGGAATTTGAACTCACATCTGTAGAAGAGCAGTATATGTTCCTAATGGATAGGTTGTCTATTTATATACTACCACCCACCCCTGCTATGTCCTTAATCTTTTTGATGGTAGTCATTTGAACAGGAAAAAAAGTGACACCCCAATGTGTTGTAATATGGTTTTCTTTAATGACTAAAGCATTAACCATTTTTTATGCATCTGTCAGCCATTTTTATGTCCTAGAAACATCTACTCATAAATTTTTTCACATTTTTTTATTAATAGTGAGCTGTTGAGTTCCACATATCTTTTTTTGGTGGACAGTTTTGAAGCTTTAAAGTTAAAGCTGTTGTACAATTTTTGCTTTGTTTCATCTAATCTCAGTGACAATCATGTTGAAAGCAATTGTCTCCCTGAATGAAAATATAGATATCAGCAGGACAACACTGTGTAGCATGAATCTTAAAAGTTCTTATTAATAAAAACAAACCTGGAGCCAGGTATTAGGGTGAATGGGAAGATCAGAGAAGCAGAAGAAGCCACAGTCACTCACCTCAGTAATTCCTCAGCTGATGCTGTTTCCTCAGACTGGAAGCCTCTGAGTCCTCATCCGAATGGATCTCAGCTGAATTGTTTGTTGCTAGAAGCCTGAAAGCTTAACCAGCTCTGGTTCCTGGTCCTCACACCTTACATACCTTTCTGCTCCCTGCCATCACTTCCTGGGATTAAAGGCATGTGTCACCATGCCTATTTCCAGTGTGACATTGAACTCACAGAGATCCAGACGGATCTCTGCCTTCGGAATGTCAGAATTAAAGGTGTGTGTGTGCCACCATATTCTGGCCTCAATATCTAGTGGCTGTTCTGTTCTCTGACCCCAGATTAATTTATTAGGGTGCACAATATATTGGGGAACTCAATATCACCACAGCACTGCCTTCTAAAGGCTATCATACACAATCATTTTATATCCTCAGTGATGTTATTAGAATTCTGCTCCTTGAGAGGAAACAGTGAGGTCACTGTTTTCTCATAGAATTTTCATTAGTTTAGTATCATTAGAATCCACCCTCATGAGAGGTAATGGTGTCGCACACCTTTAACCCCAGTACTCAGGAGGCAGAGCTAGGCAGATCTATGTGAATTCGAGGCCAGTACAACCTACAGAGCAAGATACAGGATAAGCACCAAAACTACACTGAGAAATTCTATCTCAAAAAAAAGAAAAAGAATCCACACTCTTAGATTATTGCTCAATCAGTTACTCCAATCAAAAATATCTTGAATCCTGATGCCGCAATTTCCCTCCTTATTTGTAATTGCTTATTAGTGTCATGCACTTATTTTCTCCTAATTTAAATGTTAAAAGAGTTAATTAGGATGCATGGATTTTCTTTTATGCACAAGTACAAGTACCACATTTGAAAAGTGACTGCTTTACTCACATGTTCAATGAAAAAGACTTGATGCTATAAGGAACTTGAGTGTGTTTACAAAATGCACCAGAGAGGCAGTGTCAATAAATCCAATGTTCTTTATTTGATCTGGTTCAAAGTATCAAAGATTATTCACTGATGTTCCATAAGGCAAAATATTTCAGATAAAATCAATAATTTACTATTCAAGTTCTATTATGTTTAAATTAATATTTGGGTTCATGAAGTTCCAACCTAACGACCATAGGTGCCTCATGATTGCTTTGAACATGCCACAACAGAACATCATTACCCAAAACATTGTGATTCTAGGGTGTGTGTTAGTGTGTGTGTGTGTGTGTGTGTGTGTGTGTGTGTGTGTGTTGTATTTGTGTGTTGTACAATCATGCATATAAGTAAGTGCATGTCTGTGTACTCACAGAGGTGAGAGGAAAGTATCATGTGTCCTTCTTTATAGCTCTCCCCACTACTTTCTTGTCATAGGTTTCTTCATTTAATTGGAACTAGACTGGCGACAAACAAGATCCAGCAATTCTTCTTTTCCTGTTCCCCACAGTACTAGGGCTGCAGGAACATATATCTATGGCCATGCCCATATTATAATCTAGATGATGTGTATTGAAACTCAAATTATATGATTGCAAAGAAAGACATTTTTTCCCACTAAACAATCTTACCAACTGCCCATTACAAATTTATTTCACATTTGATGTACTTGATTTGAGAATTCTTTTTTTTTTCTTTTTGGTTTTTCGAGACAGGGTTTCTCTGTGTAGTTTTGGTGCCTGTCCTGGATCTCACTCTGAAGACCAGGTGGGCCTCAAACGCACAGAGATCCACCTGCCTCTACCACCGGAGTGCTGTGATTAATGGCATGCGCCACCACTGCCCAGATAATTTGAGAATTCTTTAGTGTGAACTTGAATGAAAACTTTGTCTGTTGAGATATTGGAAAGTTGAACACAACTGAAAGAAGTTAAATATACTAAATATATTATCAATACCCTTGTGCACTAATAAAAAGCACTTGGGAACACAAAACCAGCTATTACAATAGTGTTATGGCTTAATTCTACACATATTCATAGTAGATTGAAATGTTTCTTTCATATATATTTATTATGTGACATATCTAGAAGTTGTCAGAACTCTAAGACACAATTTATTAATGCTAACGATTTCACTAATTCATTAAGCAATTCATTCAACACATATGGATATTAAAGTAGTACTGGTAAATATGTAGAATGATGAATGAGAAAATAACAGCAAATATTGAGATGATGATTTGTTAATTATTTAGCTAAATAACCTGTGTATATCACGTTTCAAAACTTTGAATTATCTTCAAAGTTTTAACATAGAATATGTGATTCACATTATACTTTATTAATATTACCATATCCAGTATTTTTATTATATTTCATTTAATGTACACATGTTAACATGTATAGAATATTTCAAACAAGAATATATTTTGAGATATTAGTCAAATTAACAAAAGTATTTCAGAACCAAAAAGAATTAGTATTTCTACAGAATGAATAAAAATTTGACCTATTTCTTCAGTAACTATGTAAGAACCAATTCACTCATTTGTTCCAGAGCTACAAGCACTATTTTATACCTAACAGTTTTCTCAGTGCAGCAGTTACATCCTTGTTCCTAAGGCTGTATATCAGGGGGTTGAACATGGGGGTCACGATGGTATAGAACAGAGAGAACAGTTTGTCAGTTCCAGGAGAATGTGTGGACTTGGTCCTTGAATAAGTAACAGTAGCTGATCCAAAAAATAAAAACACCACAAGCAAATGGGAAGAACACATGGAGAAGGCTTTTGCCCGTCCTGTGGCTGTTGGCAACTTCAGGATGGTGGCAATGATTCTGGTATAAGAAGCCAGGATCAACATAAAAGGGACTGCAGCAAAGAGGATAGCCACTAAGTAGACAGACAGCTCATTAACAAACGTGTCCCCACAGGCCAGCTTGAGGATGGGCGGTAAGTCACAGAAGAAGTGGTTGATTTGGTTAGAATTGCAAAAATGTAGAGAGAATATCTGACACGTTTGTCCTATCTGAACTGGGATGCCACCAAGCCAGGAGCCTGCTGCCAACTGAGTGCACTTTATTGGGTTCATGACCAAAGGATATTGCAGAGGATTGCAGATGGCCACATAGCGATCATAGGACATCACAGCCAGAAGGAAGCATTCAGTGGCTCCCAGCATAAGGAAGAAGCAGGTTTGTGTGGCACAGGCCACCTTGGATATACTTCTATTCTGAGTACCAATGTTGAACAGAATTCTGGGAAGAGTGACTGATACATAACAGATTTCCAGAGAAGAAAAATTTGCCAGGAAAAAATACATGGGCTTCTGTAGTGCTGGATCGAGCCTAGTTATCACAATTATGATGCTATTTCCAATTAGGATAATTAAGTAAACTATGGAGAACATTCCAAATAGAAACCCCTGGAGGTTGGGTAGATCTGAAAATCCCAGAAGGATGAATTGTGTAACTGTGGAGACATTGTCCACTGGCCTGATCTTTGTGTGTTTCATCCTTGGAGATGATTCAGTCCAAAGTGCAAGTCATGTTACTGCATTTAGTTTTCTTATCTTACACATAAATTGTAGGTACCACACTTCAAAAATTTCTACTTTTTCTAAAGGAATAAAAAATATTTTGGATTTATATTAGTTATGACACTTATGTGGTAAAATTGACAGTCAATGAAGGTTGAACTTTTAAAATGTTAAATCATGAATTGGGTAAATATAATTTTTAAAAATTAAGTATGATCACATGCAACTATAGATGGACTACTCAATTTTTAATTAATTAATATACAATGATATTCCTTAAAGATTATTGAAGACAAGGCTTAGACCTTGAATTTTAGGCCTAATGAAGTAATTTGAGATGTAAATAGTACTTTACCTGTTCATGTCATCAAGATGTTCCGCAGCAAAATAAAAGCTTTTGATTTTAGGATGGCAGGCTTTGAATGCACTGTGAGTAAAACCACAACAAATAAGTTACATTTACTTTTATACAAATTTCAAATGGTTTTAGGTCAAACATCTTTAAAATTTTTTATTAGAGTTGGGAGAGACAAAAGAACATGATCAAAATACATCATATGAAAAAATTTTTTAAAAATTCTAATTTGGAACCTGGATATGGTGACACACTCTTTTAATCCTAGCAGTTGGGGGCAGAGGCAAGTGAATTTTTCTGAGTTCAAGGCCAGTTTGGACTACAAAGTGAGTTATAGGACCGTCAGAACTGAATAGTGAGACCTTGTCTCGAAATAAAACCGAAAGTATTCTAAAAAAAAAGAAAGAAAGAAAAAAAATAGACATATACATCTTATACATTTTCTCAAATGTTGGGAAAGTGTATTGTTTGCCATATAGGAATTGCAGTGAAAAATTTCACCATTTTTTGTTAATTTGTACTATTAGCAGTTTTGGTTGTCTAGGATAATTATGCATGCCACTTTTAGTTTCCTTCTCAATATTCTAAATGCAAAATTTGAGTTAATATTGTTTAACAATGATTCACTCTTATCATTGACTTTTTTCTCTCTGAAAAATATTTTGTTTTATGATTATTAGCTTGTGATTAACCTCAAAAATTAGTTAATAATACATAAGTAAATATTCAGAAAGACCTAAACTTTTCAGTGACAATATATATTAATATAACAAACTTATTTCTCTTCTATGTTTGATTGTTGTTATACACACACTAATTTAATACAATTAGTAATTTATTTTTTACCAAATATTATATGAAATTTATGATATTTAAGAGCAGTTTTTTGGTTGGGGCTGGTTCAAGGCCCCCCTCACTTGCATCAAGGCTGAATGTACCAGGCTCTGCTGACTCCTCATGAAAGTCCTTACCTTATTGGACAATGGAATGGGAGGTGGTGGGTGGGTTGGGAGGGAGGCTCTGTGGCAGGGGAGAAGAGGGGGATCTGTGGTTGATATGTAAAATGAAAAGAAGAAAAAGAAATAAGTAATTCTTTTAAAAAGTAGCTTTTCTGTTGGGTTTACAGACTGGGAAAACCAATGTCATAATTGTCATACAGATTTTACACTTTCTGTACGTAAACTTTCTGTACTTAGGAAAAATAAAGAATGTTAAGATCTTTCTATCTCAATAAACTCAAGGGTCAGAAGTTGTTGCATCCTTTCCCATCTGCATACATGTTCAGAGAAGTGGACCTAAGTGGTACATCTCTCTATTCTGAATACAAATATACTGTAGTGGAACTGTGTCAATCAGAGCTCACTTCCTGGTGCTCTAAGCACTTCATATGCACCTTGATTATATTTATGCAGCTAGTTCGCTTGTTCCATTCCATTCAGCTAGTGACATTCTTTCATTGCATGCTTCTGTGTTTTTTGTGCTTGTGAATGCTGATATGTTCTCATTCATTTTGTATGTTTTATCTTTAGAATAATAACTTTAAAAATCTTTTGCCATATATTTCTTGGTTTTCAATACATTATAAAACTTCCCAATATTTAGAAATGTTTGGAAGTATTTCATAAGTAACAAGCCAGCACATCCTTTTATCCAAAAATGATCACATACTGTACTCATTCTACCCCTTATTTTCCATGTATAAATCCTCTACCTACTCATGCATCCGTTTAACTCTGTTCAGTTAGTAGATACATTTTCTCTTATTGTTTGTGATCAAAGGTTAGTATGCAGGATTTACAATGACCATCCACTTTATCAGAAAAGCATGACTGCCTTATTCTCCTCAATTTGTCAAAAATCTTCAAGTTCAATGATATGCACTTAAGAATAAATCAGCAAAGTCACTGCAAAGAAAAGTTTGGCTTTCAGTTGTGTTTTCACAGTGTTATATGCTTCAGTCTCAAACATAGTTGAAAATTGGGAAGATTGACACAAGTAACTTGGATTTCCTAACGATTTTGCGACAAGAGTAGGACTATTAAGTAAAAAAATATTTTTCATTTTCACTAACCACATATAATACTTAGTAATAGTGATAAAGTAGTGATAGACCATTATCTTATTTGCAAAACTTTGAATCCTCTTTATAAAAATTAAGTGAGAAAATAAGAACTCATTATGACTGAACCTCAAAATCTACAAATACTTTTTTTTGAAAGGTGGCAAAGTTAAACCATCATTTCAAGATCATAAAATTAGCCCACAAAGTTCTTTTCTTTTTCACTACACTACATACTCACTACATAATGCATTTAAACATGTCTCTTAACCCATTTAACACAGTCTAGTACTGTATACATAGGCACTGACAAAACCCTACAGCCAGATCATTTTCTAGAAGACAAGAATGTATTATGTGACCTACATCTGCTTGATAGATATTGCCCTGAAAAGGTGCCATTGTTACAATATAAGCCCAGGCAGTGGGACTGGGTCCTGTGCTCATTGCATGAGTTGGCTGTTTGAAACCTGGGGCTTATGCAGGGTCGCCTGGCTCGGCCTGGGAGGAGGGGACTGGCCCTGCCTGGACTGAGTCTATCAGGTTGATCTCAGTCCTCGGGGAGGCTTTACCCTGGAGGGGGTGGGAATGGGTGGTAGGCTGAGGGGAAGGGGAGGGGGGCGGGAGGGGGGAGAACAAAGGAATCCGTGGCTGATATGTAGAACTGAATGGTATCGTAAAATAAAATAAAATAAAATAAAAAAAAGAAGTGGAGAAGTCTAAAGTGTGCTTTCTGCTTTGGTTTTACTGTGTTTGATTATGGGAGGTGGCGGGTGGTTATGATATGCAGGATCTTTCTATTTTGTGATATGTTCGGTGGCACTTCAAACCATTTCAATGAAAATGGATGTTTCTAAATAGAGATATGCTTTAAAAAATATTATATAAAAACAACATTAGCAGATGTTTTGTTTTCTATTCTACAGCAATCTTTTTTATGCTTTAATGGCAAGTATCATTATTACATTTGCAAGAGCAAATCATCAAAATATGTTGTATTTGCATATGAAATTCCCAGATAACTAATAGATGGTATAAATAAATAACATTTTAAATGGAAAAAGCCATCCATTTTATCCACATTTATTGAATTTCCCATATTAATGTACAGGTTAAATGAGAGATATTAGAAACTCACTTATCTATCCAGACATACTTACATTTTTCTTTGTTGTTCATTTTGATGTTTTGGAGTTGAATCTCTGGCTTCCTAAATGTTAGGAAATCAGTTTATCACTGTGCTACATGTCAGCTCCTGCACACTTAAGCACCACCTCCCACAAAGCATCCTTAAACAGTGTTGCAGCCCTCCTATTTTTCTGTTGGAAAATTTTAAGCAATTAGTTTTTACTACAAAATGGAGTACAAAGAGGGATATTTGGAAATGATAGAAATATAGAGTTCACATATGACATATTTAAAAAAATAAATTATAAAACAAAATATAGTCAATTTTGCTTTGAATAAAGATACTTAAGCTTATTTAAATCACATACCAGTGAAACAATGAAATTCTTGGATGTCAATTTTGTACTATCAAATAAGGTAATATGCCAATATGTATAATGCATACCAAAGCTAACTGAGCTAGTCAATAAAATGAAATAAAATGTAAGGAATAAGAGTAGATTAGAATAAATAAATTCAGAAATTGCTTTATTGCCAAAATATCTACACTGAGATGGAAAATATGCTAATATAGCTGTAATAATTTTATATACTTTTCTCACAGATGTTATTCTTAACAACCATGAGCTCTTTTGATACCTGTAGGCCACAGGCACATTTCAATGGTTTTCATTCAATATTTTGATCATTTTTCTATGTAGTTAAATTTTATGAGATATGAACTCAAGTTCTTATATTGGTAAAATAGTTAATTGCATGTGTAACAGAAAATCATTACTTTAAAAATAACTAAAATGAAAAATCAATTACTATTAGATTTACAATAATACTTAAGATGATAGTCTTTACTAACTTTAACAATATTTTCTGCTACATTACCTTTCATATTTAAAAGGATTTCATATTTTGCCTTCAACTAACATAGTAATATCATCCTAAAGCAATTGCAAAGAAGCACAGGCAATTTTAAATCTGATATGTATCCAAAATAGAACTACGTGAAACATGATCCCTACCTTTATAAATTGGCATAAGACAAATAAAGATAAATAAATTTGTTTTTCTAATCTTAAGTACAAATTTTTTAAAAGAGGTTAATCGCCTTCTAACACACTTTTCACACTGTGCTGTTTAAGTAGGATACTGTCTCTCCTCTGGGAATAAATTCTTTCCCCAAGTCACTTTCTAGATGAAGGCAATATGTTTCCCTGTGAATCAAGAAGCTCCACAAAGCAAAACAAAACAATAATGAAGATACACTTGGTTAAACTAATTCTTTTATAGTCTAAATATTATGGTTTTTTTTCTATTTTGTGATTATGAAAAGCCAGGAAATGTGATTCATGACTGCAACCCCAGTACTTTGGAAGCTGAGGCAGAAATGTGAGTTTGAAGCCACCAAGAGCTTCATAGGAAGACTTTGTTTCGAATTAAGTAACTAAATGAACCAATAAATAAGTTGAAAGAATGTTTTCCCTTCTCTTAAAAGAAATATCAATAATGAAAACATCAGAACTTGGTAACTATTTTTTTTATAATTGTATTGATTTATTCGGAAACTGAGTCTTGTTTGTACTATGGATGGGCTGGAGCTCCCTATGTTGATTCGTCAGACCTCAGAATTATGCTAATCTGCCTACTTCTGCCTCCAGTTCTGAGATTACTGGCCAGCAGCAATACACCTCATTGGACTCACAATCTACATATTATATTAAGAAACACTAACAAAATTTCGGATTTACAATGCAGTCACACAAATGACAGTAGTCCTGGCATCACTTGCCAGGACTGATATCTTTAGCATGTCTCCCAGTTCTGGACCATCATTCATCACATTCACTTTATTGTTCCAAAATCTATAGGAAGAAGAGGATGAAACAAAAAGCTCACTTCTCCCCATTGGGTGTGTGAACTGGGTGTTATGCAGAATTTCCAGGAATGACCATTTATCTAAAATATAGATACATGATGATAGCAGTGAAGGTGAGAATAGGCAGCTTCATTTCTATCTTCACTACATGTCAACAGCTAGGACTCAGTATTTATTAATCAGCAGTTGTGTTCAGGTGTCCCAGCTCGGAAATCCACCCTCTTCCTGCTCATGTTCCTCAGTTAGAGATGTGTTGAATTATAGTGGAGGAAAATACTACAACAATCCACAAGATCCTATAACATTAATCCAGATATAATATTTTAGATAAAAGAAATGAAAATAAGTACTTTAGAATGATGAATCTTCATCATGTCCCCACATTATTTCATATTTAGAAACAGTTTTGAGGAATACTTTCACTTTTTAACTTAACTAATAAAATGTTTATGGAATACTATATAGTTATAATATACATTCAATCCATTATATAATGGTAACAAGAATTTTTTTAAAAAAGGTTTTAGTCTTTATTTAGGTGTATAAGTGCATGCATGTGGTGTTTTGGATGGCAGAAGAGGACACCTGAGCATCTGGATCTGAAGGTACATGTGGTTGTGAGCAACCTCATATGTGTGTGTGTGCAGAAAACACCCATCATCTTGAAAAAGGGAATCAAGAGCTTTAAATGATGATCCAGCCACCCAAATTCTGATAATAACCTGCTCCAAATTAATAATAATAATAATAGTAAAAATAATGGGAATAAAGAATAAACATAAAAAGAGACCTGCAATAGTAACTCTCCCAAAATTCTGTAAAGGGATAATAGGCATAAAGCAAAGTGGAAAATCATTAAGACAATTAATCTAACCTACCTAAAAGATTTAACAATTTGATGAATTTAATATTATTGTTTATGACTTACACGGAGTAGATACAATAGAGCTTAATAGGCCAGAAATTTCTTTGCCATATTCATTGTAGTATATCTATTAAATATTAGGTATTAAATAAATACACACTTTATATAGCCATGTTATTTAGGAAGTAGTAAATACTATTTTGCACAACTTTGTAACATTAAATGTGCTATCTAGAGAACATTGATTCCAAAGGCCCATAAACTATTATCAGCTTAAATATAATAAATAAATTATATAATATTATTGATGTTGTTGACATTAGAGACTTATAGCAATTTATAATGAGGTTGTGCAAGGGTTTTTTTTAATTTTTAAGGTTCACAATTTATTGTTTATCAGAGTCAGGAAATGTAGCATGAATTTTAAAGAGTCTTATTAATAAAATCAAACCCAAGCCAGGTATTGGGGTGAACACTGGAAGGTCAGAGAGACAGAATAAGCCACAGTTTTCTCACCTCGCCAGATCCTCAGCTGGTCTTGCTTCCTCAGACTGGAAGCCTTAGGAACACATTTCATATCAGCATGAAATTTGGGTACAATGGAGAAAAGATAGGGTACTGTGTGTAGAGGACACAGAGGAAGAGTCTGTAGTCATATGAAGCAAAGTCACTGGCTGTCATGTTAAACTCTCAGGACTCTGTGCACCATTGCAATTTTAAAGTTCCCCAGTAACCAACTATTCATATAAATATTGTAACCTCATTTCAAAAATTTTATACTGGTACTAAAATTAGACAAACTGATAACTTCTACCATGGTGTTATCATCATAGTGAATTTTCATCCCATATTCTTCTGTTTGATATCAGTGAGATAATACTATCCATATTTGAGCATTTTATTTGGTGAGGACTAAATAAAGCAATTCAAAATATTCCTCATTAATTAACATAAGGAATCAGTTCTTCGGTTTGTTCCTCTATTTGCATAAAATTCTAGATATTTTATATGATACTATATGTTACTTTTTCCAGTAATTCATCACACTGTTTATTAAAACTTCAGTTGATGGCCTTATTGATTTACTTTACTGAAAACTATTTTCTTTCAACCTTTCTTTTCAGGGTATTAAACTATATATGTTCAGAGGGAGTATTTTCATACAGTAACAAAGAGGTCCTCTTCATTGTAGTGGCTAAATTTCTATTTCTACAATCCTAAAAATGATGTTTTCTAAGAAATTTTATTTAGATGATCTCTAATTTCTCACTTATACCTATTCATCTCTTATCTCTACAACACCATGCATTGGACCTTGTCTAGTCTTTTAAATTGTGTATTATTCAAAGTTGGAATTATATATACAGTATTTAGTGATAACAATTTAATTAGTGATCAATTTCCTCAAATAAAAACATCAGCTAAAACAATTCATCAACGTAACTTTCAACATGAAACATTAAAAATATCAAATATATTTTATCATGTGTGATAATCATCAACCTTGATGGTCAGCATAACAAGGAGAGATGTTTCCTTTGAAAAGTTATGATATAAACTGTCCCATAACCTTCATGTACAGATGCCTGTGGTTAAAGGTCTCTTTCCTAGATTTATGTATAAGATAAATGAATGAAATACTGTAAGACGTATAAAATATCAATTGCTTAAGTTTTTGTAACAACATACAACTTAAAACATATACATGTTTTATTAAAACATATATATTGAGTTCTCTTCAAAAGTTGTCAAACTTTTCCTCAAGTGACATATATTTTAGAATTTAAAGGCATAAGTTAGTTACAATCCCTAAGATTAGCTCTTATGTAATAAAGATTAGGATAATATATTAATTATATGATATTTTGAGTTCCAAAAAATACATTAGCATTTTGTACTGATAATTTATCCCACTTAGAAAATCGTGACAGTGATATATTTGACACTGGTATCCTATAAAGGAAAATCAGTGGGTGAAGGACACAAAAACTGTAACAAATCTCAAAGACAGAAGATGGAGTGTATGTCCAGAATAAAAACAAGCAAAGAAAAGTATTTATAGGCACCTAAAATTCATACAGAATTTGACTTGAGAGATAGCTGAGTGTATCAAGGGATGGCTGCACAAGTATAACTGTCTAAGTTGCATATGTAAAATCGATTTAAGAAAGTCATGTACAGTGATACATACTTATAATCCCAGTGGTTAGGGAGACAGAGACAGGTGGTTGTCTGGGGATGTGTAGCCTGCCATAGGAGGATATTTGCCGAGTACCAGGCCAATAAGAGATCATGTCTGCAAAACAAGGTGGATGGCCACATGTGTCTATTAGTAGCAATATACAAATTACACACATTCGAACTTGTACAAACACAAATCATATAAAAAAACATGTAGCTTATTGACTGCTAATTGGTGATGGATACAGAACCCTTCAGTTGTCAAAGAGGACAATGAGATATAGAGAGTGACAAATCTGACTGGGAAGATATTATCAAAAGCTCCTCCTTTTCATTCACAGGGTGTGCTTTCCTCATTCGTTAAGTTTAGGGACACATTAGCTTCAACTGTTCAGATGTTATCTGAAAACAAGAGAACTATTCACATTTAATTCAGCTGACATTCATCAAAGGTTATAAGCTAGTTATTGTATCTTGCAAAGATGTTTTGTGCTTTAGCTGAACATTCTTATAAAAATGTGAACTATATTCTCCATATTAAAACTGATACTGTACTATCACATTGTGTAACCTTAAGCAAATTAAATTTCCAAACTTTTATTTCATATAGAATGCTTAATGATTAGAGAGCACCATGAAATACTACAGGTTCAAAGACTTTTATATAGCAAAGCATGAAGGCAATATTGATGGGCAGGAAAGGTCAAAGACACACAGATATAGGCTTGATTGGTTATTCGGTGGTGACTCACATTTGAATTTATGAGAATATGTGTTTTCCTTATCTGGGTTTATGGATTAGAAGCCTAGATGCCTCTGGCCACTTTTCAAGTTATTATTATGTATGTATGCCTGCATGTGTTTGGTTATGTTCATTTGTGTATCACTGCAGAGGCCGGAAGCATGAACATCTTCTGCATCTGTAATTACGGGCAATTGTGAGCAATCTTACCTGCCTGCTAGAACTTGGACTCATGTCTCTAGAAAAGCAGTATTTGTTCTTAATTGATAGATTGTCTCTCCACAACACTACTACCCATGCCTGCTCTGTCTTTCATCTTTTTTTGTAGTAATTTGAACAGATATCAAGTGACATCATGATATATTATTTCATTTTACTTCATGAGTAAGTGTTGAACATTATTTAAAATTTTATTTTACAAAATAATTTAATTCTACATATCAACCGCAGATTCCCTTGTTCTCCCCCCTCCTGCCCCCTCTCTTTCCGCCCAGCCCACCCCCCATTCCCATCTCCTCCAGGGCAAAGACTCCCCCGAGGATTGAGATCAACCCGGTAGACTCAGTCCAGGCAGGACCAGTCCCCTCCTCCCAGGCTGAGCCAAGCATCCCTGAACAAGCCCCAGGTTTCAAACAGCCAACTAATGCACTGAACACAGGACCCGGTCCCCACTGCCTGGATGCCTCCCAAACAGATCAAGCCAATCAACTGTCTCACCTATTCAGAGGGCCTGATCCAGTTGGGGGCCCCTCAGCCATTGGTTCATAGTTCATGTGTTTCCATTCATTTGGCTATTTGTCCCTGTGCTTTATCCAACCTTGGTCTCAACAATTCTTGCTCATATAAATCCTCCTCTTTCTCGCCAATTGGACTCCCGGAGCTCCACCCGGGGCCTGGCCGTGGATCTCTGCATCCAGTTCCCTCAGTCATTGGATGGGGTTTCTAGCATGACAATTAGGGTGTTTGGCCATCCGATCCACCTTATGCTTGTCAGAATGACTAAGATCAAAAACACTGAAGACACCTTATGCTGGGGAGGATGTGGAGCTAGGGGAACTCTCTTCCACTGCTGGTGGGAATGCAAGCTTGTACAACCACTTTGGAAATCAATATGGCACTTTCTTAGAAAACTGGGAATCAATCTCCCCCAAGATCCAGCTATACCTCTCATGGGCATATACCCAAGGAATGCTCAATCATACCACAAGGGTACTTGCTCAGCTATGTTCATATCAGCATTGTTTGTAATAACCAGAATGTGGAAACAACCTAGATGCCCTTCAACTGAAGAATGGATAAATAAAATGTGGTACATATACACAATGGAATACTACTCAGCCGAGAAAAACAATGACATCATGAGGTTTGCAGGCAAATGGATGGATCTAGAAAAAATCATCCTGAGTGAGGTAACCCAGACTCAGAAAGACAAACACGGTATGTACTCACTCATAGGAGGATACTAAATGTGGAACAAGGATGACTGGACTGCGTTGAACATTTTTTCATGCATCTATCAGACATCTTAATTTTCTGAAATATCCACTCATAACTTTCTCACATTTTATTAGATTATTTGATTTCTTAAAACTGAGTTGTTGAGTTCTATGTATCTTTATGGTGGACTTTCACAGTTTTTCAGCTTTATGGTCAAAGCTGTTGGTCAATTTTGTTCATTGTTACATCTTAACTCATTGAGAATCATGTTGAAAGCATATGTCTCTCTGAGTGAAATTATAGTTGCCAGCAGAACAGTTCTGCCTTCTGGAGTCTGTCATGCACAATCATTTTATATCCTCAGTGATGCTATTAGAATTCTGATTCTTTTGAAGGAAGGAATGAGGTCACTGTTTTCCCAAGGAATGTTGATTAGTTAATTACCACCGCCATCTATCCTCTTAAGTTATTGCTTAATCAGTTTGTCCAATCAAAAATGATAACTTAAATTCTGAAGCCTCAGTTCTCCTTCTTACTTGTGTCATGCACTTTTTTTATTTCCTAGTTTAAATATTAAGATAATTAATTAGGATGCTTGGGTTACTATTTATAGACAAGCACATGTATCCATTTTGACAAGTAACAGTTTTCCTCACATATTCCATGACAAAGACTTGAATATGTTTCTAAAATATTCCAGGGAGGCAGTCTCAATAAATCAATGTTCATCATTTGATCTGTTTCAAAATGTCATAAATTGTTCATTGATGGTCCATGAGGAAATATATTACAGATAAAATCAGATATTTAGTACTCAAATTCTGTTGTGCTCATATTAGTAGGTTGATTCAAGAAATTCCCACCTGCACAATATATAGGAATATATAAACATGGCACAATAGAAAACCATGACCTAAAACATTGTGATTTGTGTGTTTATGCATACATTCATGTGCATATATGTGCATGCACATGTGTGGAGTTGAATTTTGCATATGATAGTGCTTGTTTGTCTTTTCATTGAGGTTAGAGGAGAATGTGAGTTGTCCTTCTCTATAGCTCTCCACACTATTTTACTCTTTCATTTAATTGGAACTAGACTAACCACAAAGGAGGTCCAGCAATGCTCTATATTTGTTCCCCAAAGTACTGAAGCTAAGATACATGTATTGCCCTACCATATTTTTACCTAGATGACAGGTATTGAAATTAAGTTTTTATGATTGCAGAGGATGATCTCTTTTCTTATAGTACTCACCATGAGATTTTTTATTGAAATCATATTTTTTCATACAGTAAATTATTATGACTCACATTCCACCTTCTCCTTACAGATTCTCCTACTTCCCTACCCACACAAATCCACACCCTTTCTTCCCCTCATTAGGAAACAGACATCTAATAATACAACAGTAATACAAAATATGATACAATAAACAAACTGAATAGGACAAAACAAATAAGCAAGCAATTAAAAAAAAAAGAGCTGAAGAAAAAGTACAAGAAACACATAGACACAGACATACATATTCACACATGGTGAAAACCCATTAAAACAAAATCAGAAACCATCGCATATAAGCAAAAGATCTGTAAGGTTACAAAAAGATAAAACCCCCAAATACCATTGAGTTCATTTTGTGTTGGCCATCTACTGCTTGCCCTTAAGTTTTGGTTTGTATATCGCGTGAGATTCCATTGATGAAAACTAATTCTTTTTTTGTGAGTGGTTATAACTTAAGGATAGGGGCTTGTGTCTACTTCTTCCCTTAGCAGTGGAACCACCTCTTGCTTAACCTGTGAATGCTGGCACAGTTTCTATAAATTCCTATGCATTACTCCTGCTGTATCTTCGTGCCTCGTTTCCATGGTGTCCTCTATCCCCACTAATCTTGCACAGTTTTCACATTCTCTTCTGCAAATTCCCTGAGTCTTGGTGGGAGGGATTTGATAAATACATCCCATTTAGGAATGAATGGAGAACAATCTTACCCACTGAACCATCTTATCAAGTGTATGTTACTACTTTGTTTCATTTTTTATGTACTAGATTTCATGATTCTGTAGTGTGCACTTTGTTAAAAACCACGTCTGTTGAAATGTTGGAAAGTTGGATAGAATTTTTTTTGATACAAGTTAAATATACTAAATATATCATCAAGACACTTGTGCACAGTCTAAAAGCACTTGGGAACAAAAAACAACTTTTGTTATAGTTATTACTGAATTCTACACATATTAATAATATATTGAAATATTTCTTTCATGTTCATTTAAGATGTGACATATCCAGGAGTTCTCACAATTCTGAGACACAGCATATTAATATTAACTATTTCATTAACTCATTTAGCAATTTATTCAACATGCATTTATATTGAAGTACTACTGGTAATTCTGTTGAATGCTGAAAGAAAAAGTAATAGCAAATATCAGGATAATGATTTATTAAATTAGGTAAATAATCTATCTGTTAATTTATAACACATTATAAAACTATGAATTATGTTCAAAATTTTATCACAGAATATATGATCCACATTGTATGTGATTCATATTAAAATAACTTATTCTTTTTATATTTCACTGAATGCAGACAGAAATATGTACAGGATACTTCAAAACAGAATATGTATCAAGCTATTATTCAAAATAACAAAGGCATTTCAGAACAATTAAATCATTAGTATTTTGAAGGAATGAAGAAAAATTGATGTATTTCTTCAGTAATTGAGTAAGAAACAAATCAATCATTTGTTCCAGAGCTCTAGTATTATTTTATAAGTAACAGTTTTCTCAGTGCAGCAATCACATCCTTGTTCCTAAGGCTGTATATCAGGGGGTTGAACATGGGGGTTACAATGGTGTAGAATAGAGAAAGCAGTTTGTCAATTCCTGGAGAATGTGTGGACTTCGGCCTCAAGTAGGTAACAGTAGCTGATCCAAAAAACAAAAACACCACAAGCAAATGAGAAGAACACGTGGAGAAGGCTTTTGCCCGTCCTGTGGCTGTTGGCAACTTCAGAATGGTGGCAATGATTTTGGTATAAGAAGCAAGGATCAACATAAAAGGAAAAGCAACAAAGAGCATAGCCACTAAGTAGACAGACAGCTCATTAACAGAAGTGTCCCCACAAGCCAGCTTGAGAATGGGAGGTAAGTCACAAAAGAAGTGGTTAATTTGGTTAGAATTGCAAAAGTGCAGAGAGAATATCTGACAGGTTTGTCCTATCTGAACTGGGATGCCACTGAGCCAGGAGCCTACTGCCAACTGAGTACATTTTGTTGGGTTCATGATCAAGGGATATTGCAGAGGGTTGCAGATAGCCACATAACGGTCATAGGACATCACAGCCAGAAGGAAGCATTCAGTGGCTCCCAGCATAAGGAAGAAACACATTTGTGTGGCACAGCTCAGCACAGAAATACTTCTCTCTTGAGTAGCAATGTTGAACAGAATCCTTGGGAGAGTTACTGATACATAACAGATTTCCAGGGAAGAAAAGTTTGCCAAGAAAAAGTACATGGGCTTCTGTAATGCTGGATCAATTTTAGTTATCACAATTATGAAGCTATTTCCAATCAAAATAATCAGGTACATTATGGAGAACATTCCAAACAGAAACCCTTGGAGGTTGGGAAGGTCAGAAAATCCCAGGAGGAGAAAATGTGTCACAGTAGAAGCATTGTCCTCTTCTCTGAGTTCTGTGTATTTCATCTGTAGGAATGATTCAAGCAAAAATGCAAAATATTTCCTTGTCCTTGGATTCTTTTTATCCATTCTAAAGTAGTAGTAACACACTTTCAAATTTTCCAGTGCCCATGAAGAAAAATTATGATTTATATATGCTCCAAAAGTTTAAAGAAGATCTCATTTTGCTTAAAAGCATATAAATTTTTTTCCAATACACTGTGTTGTATTATTTTCTTGGTTTTTGGTGGTAAGCCTTGACAACTTAATTTTCTTCTCTTAAGCTAAATATGCAACCTCTGTTTATATTTCTTTGAACAATTAATCTGTTCCTCAGATTACATATTTCTACTTAAATTGCTGTTCTATGGCCATTAATTCAAGATTAGTGTTATTATATGACTAAATATTCTTAAAGACATTCAAAGTATTTTTCAGGTAGAATACTTTAATATGCAGAAGTGATTTTGATTTCATTTGATAGTTCTGCTTATGGATAATTTCAATATGAAATTAGTTAATTGCAAGGAGCCATATAAGATGGGATGTCATTCATTATTATTCTGGATTTTCAGTTCAGGGTAAACTTTTTGAAATTGGAAGTCATGACTTTTAATCACATTTTCATGTTCACATAACATTCATATAGGAACTCAGGATGAAGTAAACACTGCCAGATCATCTTTTTCTAGAGGGAATTCAGGCATTTGGAGTAGTCTCTTCAGCATCTATGGTCCAGAAGTAGGTTTGCTAAATAGAGTCTGCATTCTCTTATTGTGTCTACACTTCTACTGCAGGAAAGGAGCATTACAACAACTCATCGTAAACATTTCCTAGATATTTCTATCCTCCCAATGATGCTGATCTTGCTGAGCATCTCTGTTCTACTCAGTCTACTTCACTGCATACATTTTTGTAGGAACAGATGTGATCACATTGGCATGCTCATTTTCATATTTATTATTCTCTAACTCTAGAAATGCAATTATTAAATTTTATTTTATTTTTCAAAAGCTATAAATTGTTTGAAAATGAATAAATTTTAACTTTTTTCTAAAAAGCTATCAATACACTCGCCACATTATTTGAAATTAATATATTACTGTGCCCAATATTTCACTTGTCTTCTCATTTCCCTATCTTTCTACACTCTACTCCCATTTAATGTTTTTGTCATCATTTGATAGCAGTTATAATTTTCTACATAATTTCTTTGGCTCTGTAATAACTGAGTACATGTGTAGGAATTATAGTTTTCTACTCATACAGAAATCGTTCATTATGTCATTCTCTTGTCATTTATTGACCAATTGACACATTTAGATTTACCTAAAGACATTGGACAAACTGGCAGCAAAAAGGAGGCTGACCTCAAACTATGATTTAAGAGATGTTCATGGATGATATTCAAGAGTTCACATTCAAAATATTGACACCAAATGGGAATGAGTAAAGATATTTGGCAACCATGCACTACAGAAGCATTTTATGATGATCAAATGTTAAAAAGAATTTCTTTTCCATTTTCACTTCTCCACAATGAATATTAAATACTACACAACAAACACTACTTAATAAAATAAAACTACAAAAAACTTTCAGCAAAATATAGACTTCTCAATGATAATTTAGTATTTTGAATATACTTTAAATGAATCTATACAATGAATCGGAACTGCCAGATAAAACCTAACATTTCTAAACTATGATTCCAAGGACAAAAGCTACAACAAGAGGTCATTTTTAAAAACAAATTATTTAATTAATTAATTAAATCTAAGAGTCAGTATAGAGACAACAACTGAAAAAGAAATGAAAAACCTTCCTATCAATTATTTCATGGTAGATTCATAAGCATTATGCATGCTGTATTTGGTTGCATAAATACTTCTCTCAAAAATTGTTACCTAAGAAAATTGAAAATGTACTAATATAAAAGCCCTGATGTAGTAAATTTCTAAATCAATGTCTAATCATATTTCCAATACTATAAAGGATTAGCAAGGGTTTTACTTCTTCCATAGCTGCAGGAAACCTTATTTATTTTTGCTGTTTTCTGGTTTGGGGAGGGCACATCTCAAATTTTTATTTATAAACTATCTACAGTTTTATTCATTTTCTGGGAATTAGTAATTTAAATCTACATGTAAAGAAGGTGTTGGGGCTATAGTAGCCTATCCATATCATACTTATCCAGTTTTTCTGTGATGCTGCAGATGCCGCCCTGGGCTCATACATGCTAGGCAAGCATGACGTTACCATATTATTCCCTGAGCACCAGTGCCTGAAAGACTTGGCTTCTAAAATCTTTGCAGTGATTGTTATTATTTTGACTGTTGAAAACTTTAGAAAACAAAATTAATACTCTGAGAAATAAAATCCCTAGCATTTTTGGAAATATGGGCACTTTTGCTTTATTCAATTACTTCATGCACATTTTTCTGTCATCTTTGAAAGAATAATTGCTTCTCCTAGAGTCACACTGACCCTAACTACCACATTTAACATGAAAGAGTACACCAGGCTTCTCCTAGTGTCACGCTGACCCTAACTACCACATTTAACGTGAAAGAGTACACCAGGCTTCTACTTCTCTGACCAAATTTATCAAAAAGAGACATAAAGGTTGGAAAGGCATGTTTGGTGACATGAATTCAGAAAGGTTTTATTTTGGCAAATTGCCTAAAGACAAATGTAAATATAATAATTCTGTAATATTTTCATATTCAATTACAGAATTTAATCATTAACTACTAGGTAAACCTTTGACTACAGTAGGGGGCAAATATGTTTTAATGATGCTCATTCTTGGTCATCTTAAATGTAGATTTATTTTATCAGCTATGAGCTCCAACTAATTCATGTAAAGCAAATGCATACATGAATAACTGAAATGAAGGCTTTATAGAATATAAATAATACCTTTAAGCATAAAATAAGCTAACATATTAATAGAAATTAGCACATAAGATGGTGTCCATATTGATATTTTTGCTCTTTAATATGTTGGCTTTTTATACAGAAGCATATTTTACATTTTGTTCTTCTTAGATGTATATGGTAAAATGGCAGAAAAATTAAATATATTGAAATTATATTTAAAATAGAAAACATTAGATACAAAATTGTTTTCAACTACTTTGCTCAAATCCCTTTAATGGTGGTATTTAAAAAAAGGGAGACAAATTCTATGTATATTTGATATGAGTCAAATGTAATTTGAGCTTATATTTGTAATGTTAAGTTAAATATAAATCTTACCTTTATTGATTGGAAAAGAAAATAAGTAAACCTGGATTTTAAGGCTTAAATACTTCCTTTATGTTTAAAAGGCATAACATATTCATGCATTTATTGTACTGTCAAACACACAGTGCTATTTAAGCAGGAAATTATCTCTACTCTGGGGATAAGTTCCTTCCCCATGATACATTATAATTGAAGAAAACTATTTGCCCTTCCACTAAAAGTTAAGCATAACAATATATGAATGAAAAGAGAAAAATAAAATGAAACTAATGAAAACTATTTCTTTTGGACATTCTGTTTTATTTTTCAGTTTTGTGATTATAAAGAAAAAATGAATATAGAGAGAATCAGCAATTGCCCATGATATCTGTGTGTAGGTTCATGTGTGTTTGTGATTTACACTTGTCCCTGTATAGCATCACCTTTGTGCCACTGTATCAGTGATATCAAGGAAGAGTAAGAAGATGTTTGATGCTGACATAGACACAATGCATATTGATGATCTTATATGATATGCATGTAAAATACATACATGGTGTGGCTGGTTTTGTGAAAAATGAGTGCTTTTATATAAAGTTCAGTTTTCTTCACTAATTTAATATATTTTATATCTCAACAGGAAATTTTTTAAGCAATCAGTTTGTCAATATTCATTTTAAAACTACTTGCCAATATTCTTAGTATTTATTTTCTTAGTTCTTCTCTCATACTCACATTTGAGTAACATTTATTTCGTTTAATAGCATCATTTGCTATACAGAAAAATTCATGTATAAACAAGCATGCACTGCACTTAAAACATTCATCTATATCACATTCATCTATAATGAAACTACAAACACCCCAATGAGAACTTTAAGTCATTATGCATGCAGCTACATAGAATAAACTGCTTAGTTAGATTCTTGTTAAGAATCTCATCACTATATAAACAAACAAACAAGGAATATAATACAAAATACTTTGAGGTAACACTAACTAAACAACTGAAAGAAAGAATAAAGAAGTTGAAAAAGATATTAAAAATGGAAAGATTTTCCATGCTCATAGAGAGGTAGAACCAATATAATACAAATGGCAATCTTACCAAAAGCAATATACAGATTCAATGCAATCCCTATCAAAATCCCAACACAATTCTTCACAGAACTCAAAAGAACAATACTCAACTTCATATTGTAAAACAAAAAACCAAGTTAGTTAAATCAAACTTACATTAGAGCAACTTCTGGAGGCATCACCATTCCTGACCTCAAGCTCTACTATGGAGCTATAGTAATAAAAACAGCTTGGTATTGGTATAAAATCAGACATGTGGACCAATGGAATAGGATTAACAACCCTGACATTAATCTGCACACTTATGATCACTTGATTTTTGACAAAGAAGCCAAAATAGTACAATGGAAAAAGGAAGCCTCTTCAAGAAATGATGTTGGCATAACTGGATGTCAAATTGTAGATGATTGCAAATAGATCCATATCTATCACCATGTACAAAACTCAAGTCCAAGTGGATCAAAGACCTCAACATAAATCCAGTTACACTGAACCTGATTGGAGAGAAAGTAGGAAGTAGCCTAGAATGGATTGACACAGGAGACCACTTCATAAACATCAGTAGCACAGACACTGAGAGCTACAATTAATAAATGGGACCTCCTGAAACCGAGAAACTTCTATAAGGCAAAGGACACAGTAAATAAGACAAAAGGACAGCCTACAGAATGGGAAAAGATCTTCACTAACCCCACATCTGACAGAGGGCTGATCTCCAAAATATATAAAGAAATCAAGAAACTAGACATCATAATACCAAACAAACCAGTTAAAAATGGGTTACAGATCTAGACAGAGAATTCTCATCATAAGAATTTCAAATGCCCAAAAGACATTTTAGGAATTCGTAACATCCTTAGTTGTAGTGGGTAGCCATTCCAGCTTTGGTCTGGAAGTTCCAACCCCCATTGAGACTTTGGTAACTATCAGGCCTACAAGGTGGGGGCAAGTGAGGGCCCTGACATACTGCTCTCTCTTGTTTACTGGACCTAGAAGATAGAGGTAGATCAAGGGGAGTTCTCCAGAGACAACCGCTGCACTGTGCTGTGTCTTTTCCAGAACCTGCCACCTACCTGTCCCTTCATTTGTATGTTACCCACTAAATAAATCTTCCTTTTATCTACATGGAGTGGCCTTAATAATTTCACCAATAGTTAGTCATCAGGGAAATGCAAATCAAAATGACTCTGAGATACCATCTAGCACCTGTGAGAATGTCTAAGATCAAAAACATTGATGACAGCTAATCATCATTGTGGATGTGGATGTGGAGAGGATGTGGAGCAAGGGGAACAGTCTTCCACTGTTACTTGGAATGCAAACTTGTACAGCTACTTTAGAAATCAGTACGGCAACTTCTCAGATAATTGGGAATCAATCTACCTCAAGACCCAAAGATACCACCATGGGGCATATACCCAAGGAATGCTCAATCATACCATAAGGACACTTGCTCAATATGTTCATAACAGCATTATTCATAATAGCCAGAACCTAGAAACAACCTAGATGCCTCTCAACTGAGGAATGAATAAAGAAAATGTCATACATATACACAATGGAGTATTACTCAGCTCTAAAAAACAATGACATCATGAAATTTGCAGGCAAATTGATGGAACTAGAGAATATCATCCCGAGTGAGGTAACCCAGATTCAGATGAACAAATGTGATATATACTCACTCATGAATGGACACTAGATGTAAAGCAAAGGATAATCAGACTACAACCCACAGCTCCAGAGAAGCTAGGAAACAAGGAGGTCCCTAAGAGGAACACATGGATCACCTTGCGAAGGGGAAACAGATGAGATATCCATGATTAAACTGGGGATGGGTTGGTGCTATAGAGGGAAGGAGATGGGGGATGAGAACACAAGGGAATGAGATGATTGAGCTGGGGGACGGTAGGAATGGGAGAGCAATGAAAGAGATATATTGATAGAGTAAGACATTATTGGGTAAGGGATGCTAGAGAAATTCAGAGAAACACACAAGGACAACCCCAGATTAGACTACTAGCAATAGTGGAGAGGGTCCCTGAACTGGCCTACCTCAGTAATCAGATTGGTGAATATCCTAACTATCATCATAGAACCTTCATCCAGTAACTGATCAAAGCAGATGCAGAGATCCACAACCAAGCACCAGCCCAAGCTCAGGAGTCCAGTCAAAGAGAAGGAAAAGAGAATCGATGAGTAAGGGGGGAGGAGTCACGATGGGGGAATCTACATAGACAACTGAACCAACCTCATAGGAACTCATGAACTTTAGGCCAACAAATGTCAAACCTGCATGGGACCTGTCTAGGCCCTCTGCATACAGGAGGCAGTTGTTTAGTTTGTTTTGTTTGAGTGGCCCCTGGCAGTGTGATCAGGAATATCACTGATACATGAGCTAGATTTTTGGAGTCCATTACCTATGGTGGGACCACTTGCCAGGCCTTGATGCAGCGGGAAGGGGTTTGGTCTTTCCTCAGCTGAATACTAGACTTTGCTGACTCCTCATGAGAGGCTTTATGCTTTTGCAGAAGGGGATGAGGGGGTGAGTCAGGGGTGAGGAGGCTGGGGGCTAGGGGAGGAGGGATCAGATGGAGATCTGTGGTTAGTATGCAAAATGAATTT